>JAXCGZ010003985.1:82500-106963 GCA_037179515.1 Halocaridina rubra
AGGCAGTGTATTGCCATGTTACATTAAGTTGTATGAAGCACAAGTAACACTGATCGTGAAAACTCTAGTTATCATCTTAGAGCAAGGCCTTTAATCTCTCTCTCTCTCTCTCTCTCTCTCTCTCTCTCTCTCTCTCTCTCTCTCTCTCTCTCTCTCTCTGAGAACGTGCTAATTCTTATTTTCAATATGCTGTTTTCAAAATTAGAAACACCTTCAAAGCGCATTACATACTTGAGTAATGAACATAAAAAGAGACCAGATGTTCATATCAAAATAACTTCGATCTTGCATACGAAATATTAAAAAAAAAAAAAATTGAATTTTCTCCAAATGCATTTACTAGTAAGTTTTTTTTTTCTAGCGAATATATAATTAAATTTTTGGTTATGTATTTTATATAATTCTATTTCAACTCATATTTCCAGATTTCATCCGACCTGCTTGTCTACCATTTTCTTTCCGCTCTGAAGAATTTCTGGGTGAATCACTGACCGTTGTGGGTTGGGGAAGAACAGCATTTGGTAAGTCAGCTTACTGTACTGGCATTCATTATCATGACATTTTACAGTATTTTAGTTAGCACCTGAAAAAACTTTCTAAATGAGCATTATACCATTTTTGCAAATGTGCACTTTTCATAATGTTATACTATATTACATAGTGTGTTGCACGAGCTTTAATACTAATTTATGTGGAACTGTATTTCAGCTTATATATATATATATATATATATATATATATATATATATATATATATATATATATATATATATATATATATATATATATATATATATATATATATATATATATATATATATATATATATATATATATATATATATATATATATATATGTGTGTGTGTGTGTGTGTGTGTATATGTATATATATATATATATATATATATATATATATTATATTATATATATATATATATATATATATATATATATATATATATATATAATATATATATATATATATATATATATATATATATATATATATATATATATATATATATATATATATATATATATATATATATATATATACATATAAATATATATATATATATATATATATATATATATATATATATATATATATATATATTATATATATATATATATATATATATATATATATATATATATATATATATATATATATATATATATATATATATATATATATATATATATATAAAGTTTTGGCGAGGTTTATACCTCAATGAAGGAACCCCTCTCTACCAATTCTTCAAGGGAGATACCTGGAATGCACACACACAAACACACACAGAAGAGTGAGGGGGGATATGGTGACAGTCTTTAAATTCCTTCATGGTTATGATAGAGTGGATAGGGATCGATATTTTGATATGGCTGGCTCTAGAACTAGAGGTCATAGTTTGAAGCTTCGTAAGAAAACTTCTTTGCAGGATGTAAGGAAATACTTTTTCAGTGTAAGAGTAGTTGATAATTGGAATTGGCTAAGCGAGGAGGTAGTTAATGCTATCTCAATCCATAGTTTTAAGGACAGGTATGATAAGTATCACTAAGTCTAAAATGGAAGCGATCAGGAGACGGGAAGATACGAGCTTTGGGCTCTTTCCCGTAAACACAATTAGGTAATCACACACACACACACACACACACACACACACACACACACACACACACACACACACACCACACACACACACACACACACACACACACAACACACACACACACACACACACACACACACACACACACACACACACACACACACACACACAGAGAAATCAAGAATTTAGAGGCAATGGTTATAAGCTTTGATGAAAAAATTCGGAATATGGATGGAGAAATGAAAGAGAATGAAACACTCAGAGAGCAAATAAGATCTTTGGAGGAAGCAAATAAAGCACAAGGGCAGGAGAGAAAGGAACTAGAAAAAAGAATAAAGAAGCTGGAAGGGGAAAAGAGTCAACTAGAATCTAGAATTTCTAAACAAGAAGATAAAAACAGACAGCTGAATGACAACCTAAAGGAATTAGATGTTAGTTCACTGCTCTCTTCTGAGAGAGACGAGATTGCTGCTTGGAATGTCCAGATTAAGGAAAACATTGAACAGTTCAGAAAAGAGTTCCAGGAGCTGAATACGGAAAATGATGCCATGAAAATTTCCTTTGCTGATGCACTAAAGGGGAATGTGGCAGTAAAAGAGGCTGTAAAGGTGGTGGCACTGGAACACATACAAACAGTTGACTATAAAGAGACAGTAATCGAAAAAATGAAAGACGTTGTGATGGAAAGGGCAAACCCACTCATCAGACAGGCACTTGATAAGGAGAAGACAGTGGTAATCTCAGGCATAAGCGAATCCCAGGAGCCAACATGGCAGGGGAGACTTGAAGAAAATAAAGCTAGGGTTGTAGACCTGATAAGAAAGCTTGGAGTAGTTTGTGGTCCTGAGGATATTGTAAACATACACCAACTAGGTAAATATTCGAGGGAAGGAAAGCCGAGACCAACAAAAGTAACGTTTGAGAGACGGGAAACATGTAGGGAAATATTGTTGAGAAAAAAAAGTCTAAAAGACCTTCAAGAATTCAAAGAAGTGTTCTTTAGACAATACAGAACACAGGAAGAGATGGGAAAGATAAAAAACTTGTTGCAAGAGGCAAGAAGGTTAAATGAGGAAAGAAATGAAGAACAGAAGAAAAATTTTCATTACAGAGTTCTTCCAGACAAAGGGGAGATAAAAAAGATAATGACAGAAGATCAGGGGATGGGGCCTCATTAAGATTGTTATACACAAATGCTGATGGATTAGCTGGTAAGGCAGTAGAATTAAAAGATAGGATTCACAACAGTAAGGCAGATATAGTAGCAATTACAGAGACTAAGTTGAGTGAGGACATAAACAGTGTCACAGTTTTTCCTAAGGGCTTCAGAATACTAAGGGTTGAAAGATCTGAGAGGACTGGTGGAGGGATAGCACTGCTCATAAGTGAAAGGATTCAAGTTGAAGAAATAAACTTGGCTATAGAAAGTGAGTTCAAGGAATTTCTTGTTGCTCGCATAAATACTGGGTCAGAGAGCATTAAAATAACTGTTGTATACAACCCACCAAGGAACCAAAATAGGCTTGAAGTTTATGAGGAAAGTCATATAGGTACTATTGAAGTCATAAACTCAGTTGTTAACATGGCACGGGAAAAAAAATGTAGGATTTTGATTATGGGAGACTTTAATCATAAAGAGATAGATTGGATAAATCTTGACCCACACAGTGGTGAGGACTCATTCGGGGAAAGATTCCTAGATTGCGTGCAAGGGAATTCCCTAAACCAACATGTAATGGAACCAACAAGGGCCAGGGGTGTGGATGAGCCATCACTACTTGATCTAGTGTTCACAGATAATGTGTTGGATATTGAAAAAATTGAGTATGAACCACCAATTGGAAAGAGTGACCACTGTGTGTTGTTGATGGAGTATATCATTGAAGATATTCTTCCTGAGAGTAGAGGCACTGAGGACATGAGGAGGAACTATCCGAAAGGAGATTACATCAAAATGAATGAGCTTTTTGCAGTTATTGACTGGAGAACCTTATTTTACAACAAATCTGTACAAGAAATGTATGAAATTTTTTGTGAGAAATATGGGAAGATAGTAGATTGCTGCATACCTGTCACCAAAGTAGGTGTAATTCATGCCAGAGAGAAATGGTTCGATAATGGGTGTAAAAGAGCTAAGGAGTTGAGAGACAAATGCTGGAAAAGGTATATGAAGAGAAAAAACATAAATGCCTGGCAAACCTACAAAAGAGCAAGAAATGACTACCTAAGTAAAAGGAGAGAGGCAGAGAGAGACTATGAGAGGGACATCACCAGGAAGGCTAATGAAAATCCCAAGCTTTTCCACAGCTTTATCAGAGGAAAACTGAAGGTAAAAGAACAGGTTTTAAGGCTAAAGAGAGCGGATGGAAGCATCACTGAGACGGATGAAGAGATCTGCAAAGAATTGAACAAGGAGTTTCAGTCAGTATTTACAGTAGAAAATACCCCACCCCCTCAGATTGCAGTGATAGAAGCTCAAGGGCCGGTATTAGAGAACATCAACCTTACAGCCACAGAGGTATGCAAAGCGCTGATGGATTTAGATGTTCATAAAGCTACAGGTCCTGATGACATATCCCCTCATGTGCTTAAAAAATGCGCAAACACAATATCAGTGGCACTAAGTATCATATTTAAGGAGTCACTGGAGTCGGGGGGGATTCCAAGATGCTGGAAACAAGCAAATGTGATACCTATCTTCAAAAAGAGAAGGAGGGATACGGCTCTGAACTATAGACCAGTTTCCTTGACCAGCATAGTTTGCAAAGTTATGGAGAAACTACTAAGGAAACATATCTCTCTTCACTTGGAATCCTTCAACTTTGTGTCAGTGAGGCAACATGGCTTCAGAGAAGGTAGATCAACAGTAACAAACTTATTAGAATTTTATGATGAGGTAAGCCAAATCTTACAGGAAAGAGAGGGCTGGGCAGATTGCATATTCCTAGACTTCCAGAAAGCGTTTGACACTGTTCCACATGGGAGACTTATTAGGAAGCTGCACTCAATGGCTAGAATAGGTGGAAATGTTTTGGAATGGATAAAAACTTACTTAGAAGGAAGGGAACAGAGGGTTAGAGTAAGACATTCAGTGTCTGAATGGAGAAGAGTTAGTAGTGGAGTTCCACAGGGTTCAGTTTTAGGGCCACTTTTGTTCCTTGTATATGTAAATGACCTACCAGAGTCTGTAAATTCATTCATGAATATGTTTGCAGATGATGCAAATATTGTGAAGAAAGTAAAAAACGAGAACAATGGTAGAGAACTTCAGGAGGATCTAAATAATCTGCATGAGTGGTCAGAAAAGTGGCTAATGAAATTCAATACTTCAAAATGTAAGGTAATGAGAATGGGTACAAGTGCAAGAAGGCCCAAGCTTGACTACTCGATGGCTGGAGTACAACTTCAAGAGACAGAAAATGAGAGAGATCTAGGAGTAAACATACTGGCAGATTTGTCTCCAGAAATACATATAAATGGCATAGTAAGGGCAGCATATGCATTCTTATCAAATGTAAGGGTAGCCTTCAGGCACATGGACAAGGAAATGTTCAGAAATATTTATGTAACCTATGTGAGGCCAAAACTCGAATATGCAGCCCCCTTTTGGAATCCGCACTTGAAAAAGCACATAGCTAAGCTTGAAAAAGTTCAAAGACATGCCACGAAACTGGTGCCAGAAATACGTAATCTCAGTTATGATGAGAGGCTGAGGGAATTAGACTTACCATCACTCGAAGCTAGAAGAGTGAGGGGGTATATGGTGACAGTCTTTAAATTCCTTCATGGTTATGATAGAGTGGATAGGGATCGATATTTTGATATGGCTGGCTCCAGAACTAGAGGTTATAGTTTGAAGCTTCGTAAGAAAACTTCTTTGCAGGATGTAAGGAAATACTTTTTCAGTGCAAGAGTAGTTGATAATTGGAATTGGCTAAGCGAGGAGGTAGTTAATGCTATCTCAATCGATAGTTTTAAGGACAGGTATGATAAGTATCACTAAGTCTAAAATGGAACCGATCAGGATACGAGCTTTGGGCTCTTTCCCGTAAACACAATTAGGTAATCAATTAGGTAATCACACATATATATATGAAATAGGAATAATAAATGAATTCGTGCTTATTTTGTCCTTTGCAGAGAATCGTGTAACATCGAAAGTCCCTATGCAGGCAAATGTACCAGTAGTGGAGAGAAATAGATGCATTTCATCTTATAGAAATCTTAGAACAAGACCGACCATCGACCAGCGTCAAATATGTGCTGGTGTTGGTGGCCAGGACTCTTGCAACGTAAGTGCAGATCCTTAGATTTTACTCTGCCCATATCAAGAACATACAGCTCTGTACTTTCTACAATTGATTACTACAAAGTTTATTTTGAAAACAAATAATGTTAGGTTATATGAATCTATATCGTGATGTTAAGAACAGATTTAATCATTTTGCATCTAATGTAAGTCATTATTCCAGTCATCAAATATGTTCCCTCTTTTATTTCCTAATTTCGAAGTTTCCTTTATAATTTTTTTTCTGTTTCTTTGATAAGTCATAGTTATTAGTAAGTCTTTAATTCTGTCTTCAAAATCGTGCTCTACAAACATTGGTAAATAAGTTTTGTGTCTATTTTCTTCTCTATAGTTTGTTATCATTTTCCGATTGAGTAAGAAAGAGGAATGATAACTCCAAGTTACATTTGAGGGGTCAAGTTCAGTTCTGCCATGTCAGTATTCATTTACAAATTTAATTCATTTCAACAGGGTGACAGCGGTGGTCCACTCAACTACTTGGATTTGGACAGTAGTAGATACTACGTGGTGGGTGTTGTGTCATTTGGAGTGCAGTGTGCAAGAGCAGATTTCCCCGGGGTCTATACTCGAGTTTCCAGTTTTATCCCCTGGATTCAACAAAACTTGCAATAGTTCAAGGAGAGAACTACTTTATCACAAAATAATTTATCTTTATTAACTTATGTAGCAAAATAAAGCGAAAGTTCGAAGTTTTTGTTATAATTCAACTGTGTATTAATTTTCAATTATATAACCTAGGATGACTGTAACACAAAGAGTAAGCTGATATTTTTGTAACTGTACAGAATATATACCTTGGACGTTTAGAGAGAAGGCGATCTCGGGGAGTTATCAAAGGTAGTAGATTTAAGGCGGAGAGAGCCAAGATATCACTTTTCTCCACTCTCCATCATAACTTGCAAACGGAATCTTACATTCACTGTGCAGTAGTGAAATATGAAAACACAAATTTTTGGATGAACAAAAAATAAAACAAAAGTAAAGTTTCCTGGTTTATATCTACTCTCTGTTGGCATAACGCAGATTATTAGTATTTGAATTATATACTGTATTTAATATGAAAGTAATTTTCACAATGTGTGGTAAGGATATACCTGATGAAAGTAATTTCCACAATGTGTGGTAAGGATATACATGATCGAAACCTCAACTCACAATTGTTGTTATAGATACATAACACTAAGAAATACTGAATAATCTTTTGAAGAAATGAATCTTAGGATAGTTAGTGACTTGGGTCCGATTTCTTAAACAGTGTAAACCTAGGATACCATATTGTTAGTTAGCTAGACACACACAAATGGATTTCATAAACGCATCTGACGCGGTTCTGTGTATGGCTAGGATCCCGCAAGGGATCCTAGCCATACACAGAACCGCATCAGATGCGTTTATGAAATCCATTTGTGTCTAATTAATTAACAATATTGTATCCTAGGTTTACACTGTTAAAGAAATCGGGCCTTGGACTGAGTAACATCTATTTTACTTGAATTTTCTCCACAGAACAAGCATTCGAATGTATAGTGAATGTAAGAAAGTTATTAACATATCTTTATCTGGCGGTTGGTCTTTCCATTGCCTCTCCACTCTTGGTGGTCTCCATCCTACAGCGAATTGTACATTTCATCGTCTTGACCTTTGTCTTGGCCCTCATATTTAGCTAGAAATTCTTATGAAAGGCACTGTTGCTTATGGCCATTTACAACGTGCACTCTGTGGTGTTTTAACAAACAAACAAACATTTATTTCCATTTTCGGCAATGCTTATTCTAAAAGTAAAAGTAACTTATAAGTAGACATGTAATTCAACTAATAAATAAGAGGGTAATACATATAGTTAAATTAAATGTAGCCTTCATAGAAAATAATAATGCTGTAATAAAAATGTTAACAATAATGTTAATAATAAAGTAGTAATAATAACACTAGACACAGTATCGTTATTATCGGCATCATTACCATATTGTTTTCCTTACAATGAGAATAATTAGTTCTTAACGAGCAGCAACTATTTGTCCAAAAGAAAACTATATAGTTTGCCTTTGAAAGCTGTGAAGGAGGATGCATTTTTAAGATGCTCTGGAATATTGTTCCAGAGTGTTGGCCCTTTGATAGTGATCATCTTTGAACCTGCTTCTGTGTTTGTTCTGTGAATAAAGAGCTCACTGCTCTGTCTTGTGTTGGTTCCCCTTATATCCCTGATTGTTTTTAAATCAAATAGCCAGCTAGGATAATGATGGTCCAAAAATTTTTATACAAAAACATAAATAGCATACGCGACCTTGTTTTCTGCCCGCAGCCACCCAAGTATATTGAGAGCTGGTGTGATGTGGTCATATTTTATTATATATGCGATCCATACATTTTCAAGCTCTTCAGTTTTTTCTTGTTTTTTTTCTAGACCTGTGTTTATTTCTGATGCACTAAAATAATTTCTAACATAAGTACAAACCCCATCCCCACAGCCGTGGTCATTACGAAATATTTTAATGTCTAGTATATTCACATGCTTATTTTCAGTTGTAGGAAGAAGCCAAATTTCACTTACACAGAGGATATCTATGTTTTACTCATTTATTAGCATTATTATTCCCTCAAAATGAGCAAGAAGGGGCTGAACATTCACATGCACTAATGGTACATTCTTACCATGTTTCAGGGCAGTATTCATAGTCATAGTTGTAGTTTGTTCTTGAGTTTGTTCATGGGTTTTGTTGACTGTGTGATACTGCTTTGAATTCATAGTCATGGTGTCTTCTGGGGATAGTCCATAGATCCTTGTGTCTGTCTGCACCTGGCAGTGGATGGATAACTCTGACTTGAGTATGTGCCATGATATGTTCTGGCCCTCCCAAGATATGAGTGCCGAGGTGAGAGTTCAGGGTCATAAAAGCCATCTTTCCAGGAGAAGTTTCTCGTGCGTGGACGGCGATAAGAGAGGTTTGTATTGTGTCTCCTTCCTTAATCTTGCTGATAGGGGATATTTCATAAGCTCTTTGCTGTTTGATCCGGTATGTCTGTTGTTTGGGATAGTTTGTAGCTAACCCAGGTTGTGTCTGCTGTTTGCCCCCGCAAAATGGCAGGACAATCATGCCAGTAGGCCACTGATTAAGTTTGTATACCACATATTCGAATCCTTTTAATATCGTCACTGCGAAGGAGATCCAATCTGGGTTGCGAGAAAGCTTCCTTATCTGGACTTCTTCAGAGGGAATGCCTTGATTTGTAAAAATATTACATATCTTTCTCTCAGGGGGGTTGCCTGGTATGTGAATATGTATTTGAGCTGTATCCCATTTCTTATATTATTCGGTAAATGTGGCTGTGGGGGGAGGACGTTGATGGACCGTGTTGTTATGAGTAGTGGTGAGAGACGCTATTTTTTCTTCACTGTTTGCAAACTATTTTTGGGTTGCTTAATTGTATTGGATGGTGTAACCAGATTGTTCTGGTTAGTGACTATTGTTGTGTTGTTTGGAGTAGTGGTGAAGGACACTATCATTTCTTCGCTGTTTTGCAACCTATTACTGAGATGATTGTTTGATTGTTTGTGCTGGATGGAGTATTCAGGCTCTCTTGTTATCTATCACTATTATTTGGATCTTCCTTTTCTTCACAAGCACTGTCACATTCGTCTTTCAATACACTGAAGGAATTGTGAGTAGAGACAGAAAACCTTGTGGGTGAAACATGAGAGGGGGAGATGTTTAATTTCGCTGTATCAACCTTGAGTTATCCCTTTTAAGTAGGACTATGTCTGCTTCCAGCATTTCCATCTTGTGCTACAAGGCTTTCTCCTCTTTAGCATCCGCTTCCAGAATTGACACCTTATATGCAAGACTTTCAATCATTCAACATAGGTTTACTTGGTTGTACGAATAACTCCTCTTGCTGAAATGAATACCACAAACTCTCTCTCTCTCTCTCTCTCTCTCTCTCTCTCTCTCTCTCTCTCTCTCTCTCTCTCTCTCTCTCTCTCTCTCTCTCTCTCTCTCTCTCTCTCTCTCTCCTTGATATGTATGGCTATGAAGCCCCAGTGGTGTTTCTATTGCTCATCTAATTAATGCATGCATATATATATATATATATATATATATATATATATATATATATATATATATATATATATATATATATTGTGTGTGTGTATGTATGTGTGTGTATATATATATGTATGTACCTACTTATTATTCTAACCTGAAAATTGTTATTCTATATCTGCTTCAAATTGTCTGCAGTAGTACTGTTGGAAAGTGAAATGCAACTTAAATGATAGCACTCAAGGGCTGTTGAAAATATTGTCACAATGATTACTCTTCAAGTACTCTTCAATTATTACACTATATTTTATTATTAATTACTTGCTATGATATTTAAAATTAATTGCAAATTCTATTAGTATGTTATTTATACATAACCACATAGATTGTAATGTTATCAACTGCAATATGACTGGGAGTGCCCATGTGCACATGTCCCCATGTACAGTTATCTGAATAAAAAAAAAAAAAATTGGTTGTGTTTAATCAAACTCAACGGGTTTTACACTCGATATTTGAGATTGAAAGAGTTTGTCAAGTTCTCTCTTTGAGACATTATTATTGTTCTTCTTCTTCTTCTTCTTCTTATTATTATTATTATTATTATTATTATTATTATTATTATTATTATTATTATTATTATTATTATTATTATTATTATTATTATTATTATTATTATTATTATTATTATCATATGTTATGGTGGGTGATTAAGAATCTCTCTCTAATTCATTCTGCATATATTGACTGATTTGCATGTACTTTCCTTGAAACAACTAACAAAAGGAGAGGTTCCACAGAGCATAATGTAACACTGCTCTGCTTGCAGGTGTGGCCGCTGTTGTGTATTATTATTATTATTGTAGTCACCGTGCTCAAGCGGTAGCGTCCGCGACTTTGAGGCGTCAGGTCGAGGGTTCGCTCCCCGTCACGGTCTAAGGTTAGCAAGGGCATGCACTCAGGGTAACGATTACAAAAGTCAAAATAAGTACTTCGCAAAAAGGCAACCGTTCCAGCCCTTGGTAGAAAAGGGAGTCCATGACGTAAAGCCGGAACAAAAAATTATTATTATTATTATTATTATTATTATTATTATTATTATTATTATTATTATTATTATTATTATTATTATTATTGTTATTATTATTATTAGTTATTCCTATTATTCTTATTATTTTTATTATTAATATTATTATTATTATTATTATTATTATTATTATTAATTATAGGTACTATTATTTTCAGCATTATTATTATTATTATTATTATTGTTGTTGTTATTTTTATTACCCATAAAGGAAGGGGGCAAGAATACTTTCTCCGCGTTCCCCTGTGTGTCGCAAATGTAGACTAAATGGGGCGGAGCGAGGGGACTGCGAATCCCCCTTCTCTGTATTTAATTCCCACAAAAGTGAAAGTCTTTTCTTTGACTCAGCCATCCCCCTTTCAAGGAGGAATATGGCTTTGGTATATGGATGGCTTATTATTAGACAAAGTAAGCAGCGTTGACTCGTATTTTTTTTTATTTCTTAATATTTATAAAAAATGAATTTATTTTGATCTCTCTGCATGCAGTGTATGGGCTGAAAATGTTGCATAGTGAATGTTAATCAATACCACAACACCTGTCAGAAATGGAAAGACACCTGCCCTACTGAATGAGTTGGCTGCTGTTTCCCATTCAACGGTTAATTCACTCATTTGCCTACGGATTTGGAGTTTACGTTGGGGGTGGGGGTTTGGGGAAGAGGAAAGGTTCATTCTTTTGAAGCATTAATACATTTCCTCTATTTTAAAAGTATTACTGTTCATGTAAATCAGATTCACAGAGATGTAATTGGTATTGTGATATATGTTATGTTAGTGTTAAATTGATTTTTTAAGTTTAGGTTATATTGGTTTTTAAAAGTTGTAATATTAACCATTGGCGTTCTCAGGCATACACCCCCAATACCCAGGAACACGCAAGGAGCATGTCTATACCCAGTCCCCCTAAAAGAGAGAAAAGAGTTATCACGTATGCATTCGGTAATAACATCGTTGATCACAGCGATACATTAAGCAAAATAATAAGCCCATGAACGTATATATACAATTTGATGCTAGCTATTTAGAGGAAACATTATGCTGACATATATTTATCGTGCAATATTGAAAGAATCGCAGAATTAAGAAATAACACATTCTTAATATGGCAGAGAAGATCGTAAAATAATTAGTTATCGTACCTCATGCACGTTTAACTTTGCCAAACATCTCCGTTCAAAGCTCACTACACGTTTTGGTGTACCTGGCCTCTCTTGGTCTAAATAGTAGCGTGAGGGTTTCGTTATAGTGCATAGCTTGTTTGAGGTGTTATTGTATAGTGTTGACTGAAACTTATTTCAGCATTTGCTTAAACATAAGCACTGAGCAAGGCAGAGTGAGAGGTGATATTGGGCATTGTGTAGTGAAGTTTTTAGTTTAAATCGGCATATAATAAGGTAGAACTTATACGGAAAAAGTGAGAGAGAAGGAGGATGCTGCTGCTGGGCATCTCATCTTGTGGGAGGTGTGGTGGGTGGCGTACCGTAAAGTTCTTTTGTGGCCTCCTCCGTTTATTGTATTTACTTCATGTATAGGGTTATAGCTCTAACTGTGGTGAACAATTTAGCTATGTGCTTTACATTTGTGTAAGGAGGTGTGCGAATTCACTTTGGTTACGTTTATACGTGTGGAAGCTGCAAAAATCTCAGGAATCTGGGAATTACCCTTATTTTTTTTTTCCAGTAAAACGCATGGCAGCGATATTTTAAGTGGTGACACTTAACACAATGTATTTATATTTTGAAATACGCCATGTGTGTCAGGTGTTGATATGAATAATGTTATTTTATTCACATACTTTGCCAGTTTAACACGATAGAAGTGAAGCAGGCGATGTGAACAAAAAAGTGGGCGGAACCTTTAACGTGGAGAACAAGCCAATCCCTTGGAATGTTAGGTTGGCCGTCTAGGTAGACATGAAAACTTCAAAACACGAAGCATTTTTGTTTAATCGAAACTCCTTCACTGACTTAAAGAATTGTGTTTAAGGGAGTCGGAGGGAGAGGGGCTTCCAGACTATGGCCACGGAAACCTTGCAGAAGGGCTTGCCGCACCCATGGACGTTTGCTGTCACTCGGGATGGAAGAATCTTCTTTATCAAGTAAGGATGGATGTTATCGTTAATCCTAGCCACCGGCTACCGATATGTTTTGATTACCTTTGTGTCTGTTTGATTGTTATATAAAAGGTCCATTGAACTTAAATAGGACTGGCCAGGAAAGCTCGATGTTAAGGCTTCCTGTGCCCACATCTACGCTTAATATTTTGGCGTATTCGTTGCACATCTCTTATTATCCCTTCACATCTGGCAAATCACAAGACTCCATCTCTTTCTCTTCGCTTTATGTTTTTTGGAACCCGGTCCTAATGAGGGCAATTTTATTTTCCCGTCCTGGTTCACTCATAAAAGAAAATAATGTTATGAAGAGGCATATATTCTCACACAATACTTCCTGTTATTGATTACATATAATGTTACTTCAGCATTATTATGGTTATAGCCTAGAAATAAAAAGTCACTAATCGTAGTCTGTCTGGCATATAAATGTAATCGATGCTTTGCAATCATCAGACACGGTGATGGAGGTTAAAATTGTTTCCTCTCGTTCAACTATCGATATTAACATTGAAAGTATCAGATAGGCTGCCTTGTTCATGAACATGCTTAGTTTGATTGTTTTCTAAACATCACATTTGTGGATATCAATGGAAATATCCTTTTCATAACATTTCATTCATGAAACGCTGGTATACTCTGTTATGAAAGGCTATATATCCCCTTGAAATTTATGCAAGCATTCATTTACCATCTGAATTCAGTATAATAGTCTGTACTAGGCTTGTATCCAGGTCACACCCTTACGCTTCTAGGTCTAGTTCCCAATTAGTACTCGCTGCGATGAAATGAAAACACCCAATAATTATCTCTTTTAAGCTACCACGATTGGACATGATCAACTCTTAAACAGTAATTTTCTAATGTGAAACAGTTGTTAATCATGTCTTTTTATTTATTTTCACATAGAACGTGATATTATTATCGATGCTAATCTTGTCTGGTATAGTATTTTTAATCCCGTATACGTTTCCAACTTATATATATATATATATATATATATATATATATATATATATATATATATATATATATATATATATATATATATGAGTTGTGCCATCGTGGTATTTCTCGTATAAATAGAAGGTATATGTTTATGGAGCCGCATTGGTAATGGTCTTTGAACACAAAATGTTTACATATTTAATATATAGCTGTATAAAAAGTATGCATTATTAATTCCATGCTCCATGCTTTTTGTCAACGAAACCAAAGTGTAATAATTTAAAATCTTCCTATCTCTGCATACGATAATTTCTTCATTTTCCTGCTCAAGAAAAAAAAAATCTTATCCGCCATTACATATATGCAACTATCTTCTTCATATTTTCTTCTTTTTCTTCTTCTTCTTCTTCTGGGTATACATGTCTTACCCTTCTTCAGTTGTTTTTATGCACATAACAGAATTTGTGCTAATCATCTTGTTCCATTATTTGATCATCTGTCACCGAAGATTTTGGGGAGTGGTTCTCAACCTTGGGTCATGGTTTCATTGGGGGAACCAAAGGAAGAATTTAAGGAGGCCACGGTGTTATTCTTTTTCGATTCTTGACGGGGTATTTAAGATTTCACAAATCCAGTCCCGGTCTGTGACACAAACAGGGACTTTACCTGAGACTGCACCTAAGTAAATTACAATGTGAGCATTGTTATTTTATATATTATTTTTATTTACTTGCAATGTGTGTTTGATTTCTTCTGTAATTGTTTTATATATATATATATATATATATATATATATATATATATATATATATATATATATATATATATATATATATATATATATATATATATATATATATATACACACACTAGAAAATTACTTGAAGTCTTTAACTAATATTTGATTTATACCAAATGTAGAATGTAATGGTTACAAGTGTATATCACTTGGAGGGCCTGTGTGCATTTTTAATGAATGTGACACAGGGACAGGCAAGAAAACTGCCCCATCAGGTCTGGACACCAAGAAAATATCAAGACGGAGAAAAAGTAGAAGTATAAGGACAAGGCAGAAATAAGAGAATGATACGCAATAGGAAAAAGACAGGCTGAAAGAATAGTCCCAGTAATTAGGACCTAGACTTACAGATATGGCAGGATTAGGCCCTAGACTTACAGATATGGCAGGATTAGGCCCTAGACTTACAGATATGGCAGGATTAGGCCCTAAATGACGATAGATCCGCTTTTTTGAAGGAAGATAGGTCATAAAAATTAGGAAAGACAGAGGAAGAGAGTTCCTGAGTCTGTAAAGTTATTTGATCAGTAATAATGTAAAAAAAAATAAAAAGATGTAAGCCTAATAATTTCCTGTTTCTGTAATGTTGTTTTCGTTCTATTTGTCAACTTTTTGGGGGGGAGGAAGCGGGAAAAAGGAAGGAGTCATGAACTTGTTGAAAATACCTGAGGGGGGGGAAAGGGAGTGAAAAAGGTTGTGAACCTGTGGTTTAGTTGGATGATGGAAACCATGTGTCTTTATTAAAATTTATATTCCTTGGGGAGGTGGATGGGTTCATTGTTTTTGGATGAAAGGTCATTGATTTTTAGGTAATATATTTTTCGGCCTACAGAGATTAAGCTCTTCCTTAAAACCATTTAATAGCCATTGTTATTTGCTAAGTTATTACTGATACTTGTTCGAATTTTTCGTTGATATGAGATGTGTTGGTATGTATAGCTGACCAGTTTGTGTAATATGCTGCGTTAAATAGCTTTGTTTCTTGGCCTAAGTACAATGTAAAGCCGGTAAACAGATTATAGTATTTGAATAGTGTAGCCATATGAATTTGAAAATGACATCCAGCCTTCATTTCCCAGCTCCAAATTGTCTTTGTACATCCCTATGTAAATGGAAATTAATATTAACGCAAAGCGGCGCACAGCAGTAGTATATACTCGCCTTAATACCCATTTTTTCTTATACTGATATGTTTATGTATATATTTATCGTCGTTTCTCCTTTGGACTTTGGCATTTTTGTTTTTTTACTTCACAAATACATTTAGCCCAAATCGACCATTCCTCGTTTTCAAAGAACGTACTCTGCATCCTGTGAGTTGTAGTCAAGGGATCTCTCGTGTTTATAAACGGCAGTGAAAGCTTTCTTCTCTAGCGCTCAGAATAGCTGTGATAAAGCAACTGATATAGAAAGCTATAGATTCAAAGCTCTCAAGTAAGTCTGACCCTAAAATTCTCCCCCACCCCCCCGAACTCGTGGACGGGCACTCAGTGTGGAATATTAATGATAATAGAAGACAACGATGAATTAAAGTCATGGAAAGAAATATACCCCTTATACGGCTACAGGAAGGATGATGGGAAATTTTACCTGTTTCTGGTTACTTTAAAAGAAACATCGATTAAGTTTTTACCTTTGTAGAGATGCCTAGCAAATATCAGATTTATTTACATGCATTACAATAATAATAATAATAATAATAATAATAATAAAAAGTAGAAGAATAAAAACAAGAATATATATATATATATATATATATATATATATATATATATATATATATATATATATATATATATATATATATATATATATATATATATATATGATCGTCGTTTACCCTCATTAAATTTATAAAACTGTCAATATTATGACTAAATAGAAATTTTACTATTGTCGCTGTTAAAATAGCAAGGGAGCGATATTTTAATCTGGGAGGCTCAAGGACTGGAGGTCATAACTGTTCACTTCGCAAAAGCACTTCTTTGCAGAATTTGAGAAGAATTTTTTTAATGTATAAATTTTTGATAGTGAAATTACCAAATGATGAAACACCAAAAGCTAAATGCATTCAAGTTTTAAGGATCGATATGGTAAGTGTTAGTAGGTAAAATATGGAACCGATAAATTGCTAGGAGTTAGCACAATTAGGTAAACACCCACGCAGGCGCGCGCGGACACACACACACATACATGCATTTTTTTTTTATGATTGTGACACCAGAACGGGCCAAAAATAATAAAATAAAACAGCCCTCATCAGGTCTGGGCACGAAGAATACATAAAGTAAAGAGAAACAAATGGAGAGTGTAATGACTTGTCAGATGTGAAGGGATAATATGAGGTGTGTAACGAATATCCAAGAATATTCAGTGTTGATGTAGGCATAGAAAAAGAACCGTAACTGAAGGAAGACTTAACATCGAACTCTCCTGGACAGCCCTAATTAAGTTCAAAAAACCTTCAGCTGTAGTATCGCAACGGGCGGCTGGTGCCTTGGGCCAACCTACTACGTGTAAACTATATATATATATATATATATATATATATATATATATATATATATATATATATATATATATATATATATATATATATATATTACACTTTTATTATCTTACTTGTAATTTTTATACAGTACTTGCAAGTCCTCCAAGTTAGTTTATTGCAGTCATCCTCACGTAAAATTAATATACGGAAAGTAGCGTTTCTCTTTATAATGCAGTGTTTTTTATATCGATTTACCGCATTTTTTTTTCAAGTATGTTGTGACTTTTTTTATCTTTTTCCTCCCGAGAAACCACATTTTAGCCTGTGGAAATTGAATATTGTAATATCAGTCTGTCTTGACTTAGTTGTATCACTTTCCTTATTCATCCAAGAATAGCCCTCGACTGGAATCATATATTTTTTCACACTGAAATTCTCGCTTCCATTCTTTCTGGTGGGTTTAGTTTTGTACTTTCTGATTATGTATTTATTAGTTTTATTTATTTATTTATTTTTTTAATAATGTATTTTTGCATAAGTGACACATTTATTTACTGAAAATTTTAATAGATTTCATTCGGTAATGAAGTAGCCTCAGGTGTTTTTATTTTAACAATCATCTTAAAAAATTGTTTCCCTTCTTAAACGGTTACCAGTTCCGCGCAAGAGAATATTGAGCCCCTGGCATCATTCTCACCCACTGTGTTGCCAACTACGATAATCTTCCTGTTATTCTGCTTCCAGTCGATAACTCAAAGGTCTTTGTTAATTGTGTTTGTGTTCTATATAGTCACTTCTGTTCAAGTCTAGATAATTAAGGCTTTAGTTGTGCTGATTGTGTGAGCATAATATTTGAAGATGATGTATACCCGTCATATGTGAATAACAAGGTCTTGAGGACAATTATAACTTTAAAGAGCTATCGTTTTGTCACTTAGATACTCTTACAGTACTGAAGAAGCTTTCTTACATTATAGTATCCTAATCGAGTAGTATACCTTTTGGAACGCTACATCACATACCTTTTCCTGAGCGAACGAGAGAGCAAATCATCCTAGAATTTGGCAACGTTACTGGGTGATCCCTCACCTACCTTAAGAATCCCCTCTTTGCTAGTCTTCCAGCCTCTCGCTCTCTTCATCAGTGGGACATCTGACAGGTGTTTCGGTCGGTTCTGGCGATCCTCGTTGCCCCTCTTGAGTAACTAGAGAGCAAGGAGACGAAGTCTTGAGCACATTTGGCTAATTGAATATCACTTTTGTGCTAAGATTTGCTATCGTTATTTTTGTTATAATGGTATCAGTGACCAGGGTTGCTTCGCTGAAGTACAGGTATATAATAATAATAATCGTGGTTGATGCAGATTGTGTTGTATTTATTTTGTTAGAGAAACTGTTTGTAGATTGAACTAGGCCTAATTGAATTCAGCAACTTAAATTTGTTTATTCTAAAAGTGGCTCTGATTGCTACTCATTGTTGTTTGTAAGTGGAGAATCTGCCTGGCTGATATTCTACCAAACCTTTTATCATTTGCCTGAGTTTCTGTTAAATCTTTTATCATGTAGCTTACGTTTTGGTGGCTATTTCTTGTCTTTTACTTTATTGTGACTATAAAAGTTTTTGTTATTACTTCAGTGTCAAGTTTTACTTGGATTTGTTTTATTTTTGTAATCTTCATTCAGTGTTTTTGTATAGTTAAATGATGGTTGTGTAATTTCCTTCTATAATTGCCCTTTCTTTAGAATGATCAATATTCCGGCAATGATTATATTCCTTTCAGAATAAATTAAACTTTTTACTGCTTTGTGATCACACTGAAGTATGTGACTGGAATTTTTCAAGTGTAGTAGCAACAGGTCATAATGGAAAACAACACATAAAAAACAATTCTATTATTATTAGTATTGCATTATTTAAAGCGCCCTTTTGTATCTTGCCCCAGGATAAAAAAAGTTAATATACTCTGCAGATTGTTATTAGGAGATAGAAAATACTGATATTAACTATACTGACCCAGAGAAATACTGATATTTTGGACATGTTTGTATGTTGCAGTGAAGAGGCAAGACTGACCACGTGGCTTCACCCTGTCTCCCAAGAACCTCTACTGACGGGACACTCGCCATTAGAAGGTAAGCCCTGGGATATAATAAATTATTATTTTTTATTTAAAATTTGAATTGCATATTAATACTGAAGCATAAATGATACAGAGATAAAAATAAGAAAATATTACATTATTAAAATTTTACCCAATTGTACAATTGCAAATAAGCAAAAAAAAAAAAAGTAATTAAGCACAGTAATTAAAAATGAGTATGCTAATATATATTTTTATGACTATTATCTCTCAAATGTAGTTTTGCAAAAGTATTTAAAAGCTACTGATGTTCTTCCATAATTGTTCATTTTATATTAATAAAAATGAACACTTGAAAAGCAACACGTACAGTAATATAATACTGTACTTGTATTCACTTCAGTCGCATGTTGACATTTGTTATACAACATAGATGAGATTACTTATTGAATATAAGATGAAAGTCTATCATTCTATCTAGATAGATAGACTTCCGTCCGAAATATTGCTCGTCTCCACATGCATGTTATAAAACAAATGTTGAGCATATTAATATATGAAAAATTTATGTTAATCGTATATTAAAAAAGTTTGACCACAAGTTGTGTCACTCATATTTGCACTTTCATTAGTATGGATAATGCAAATATTTATGAAAACAGTCTTGGTATGGCGAAATACATTTCTAATGTGTAGCATTTGCAGTTTATACATAGTGTTGGAAGTCTCTTTTCAAGTCGGATGTCTATCGCTTGATTGGAGTAGAGCGAAAAAAAGAATATGAGTTGAAGATAGATAGATTGATTGATAGAGAGAGAGAGGGATAATCTCTTACTCCATGATATAGTTTGTTCATGACAGAACATGCTTGCATAATTCGTAATTATTGCATGATTCATATTGCCTGCAATATTCCGCAATTTTCTGCAATATCCTAAAATATGCTGCAGTTTTATACAATATTCTTCTAGAATTTATACACAATGTTTATAGTTCATATTTCCAGCTACTTTATAAAGATCCAAAAGTATTTGCTATTAGTGTACTGAGAGTAATTTTATTTTCCTGCAGTACTTTTACTTCTCACAGTACATGATATTTTTATATTCTTTTTTACACTTTCATGGGATTTCGATAAATGTCCTTGACTGTAAAATTCAACCGTATTTAAACTTGGAAAATAAAACTCAAGCCTGTCAACTCATTCATTTTTTATTGTATTTGATAAATGTTCGAGAGGGATTTTTTATTCAATATTACTAGTTCAGGATAATAAGTGTACCAAAACATATCTTTGCTATTAATAATAATTCGTATCTTATGTGTCACTGTTAGGCCCCATTTTGGGGGTAGACACAGAATGATTGGAGCTGGGAATTAAGGCGGGATGCCTTTCATTACACTTCGCAGTTGGTTTGATTTCGGGTCTGTCAACTCCCGAATCGAATATTCTACCACGCATCAATCTTTCGCCACTCAACTAGTTACTAATAGAATAAATATTAGTATGCGTTCACCTTGGTCTCTGTATGCAAGCTCTCTCTCTCTCTCTCTCTCTCTCTCTCTCTCTCCTCTCTCTCCTCTCTCTCTCTCTCTCTCTCTCTCTCTCTCTCTCTCTCTCTCTCTCTCTCTCTCTCTCTCTCTCTCTCTCTCTCTCTCATATATATATATATATATATATATATATATATATAATATATATATATATTATATATATATATATATATATATATATATATATTATATATATATATATATATATATATATATATATATATATATATATATATGTGTGTGTGTGTGTGTGTGTGTGTGTGGGTGTGTGTGTGTGTGTGTGTGTGTGTGTGTGTGTGTGTGTGTGTGTGTGTGTGTGTGTGAGTATTTTAGTAGGAGTTTTTTTTATAAATATCCCCATATAAATCTTGTGTAACCTACATCAACTTTTATGTATTTTATTATTTCATGATGCAGAAAGATGTACGGAATGTCATGGTAATAAAAAATCGAATTCGTGAAATTTTTCATTTGGGTATGAGTATATAATTTAAAAGTGTAAAAACTGAAAATAAAATTTGTAAATGCAACAACATCGGATAGTGTAACACGATTTGTAAATACAGAGATGCAATATATTTTGATAATAGATTACAATCTGGATTCTCTTTCTCTCTGCCGTAAGGTATCATCCCTATCTCTTTTCTATCACTACTACTTCCATTGCTCCTCAAATGAGTTGGCGAGTTGCATCCCTACCCCACTGCCGAGGCCGCGAAACACTCGGCAAGCGGCCTCCTTTCACAGGTACTGTGTGGAGATTTGTAGCTCGCGGATTGGTCAGTGCAGCGACTACTACGTCCCACCCACCTCCAGACGCTGGAACTCTCTTCCTCCTTCTGTCTTTCTTAATATTTATAACCTATCTTCCTTCAAAAAGTGGATCTATCGTCATGTTAGGGCCTGATCCGGCCTTATCTCACGGTCCTCAGTACTTCGACTATTCTTTCAGTCAGTCCTCTTCCTATTGTGTATAATTCCCTTATATCTGCCTTGCTCTTAACCTTCTACTTTTTCTTCTTTATATTTTCTTCGTGCCTGGGCCTGATGAGGGCAATTTTATTTTTGCCTGTCCCGGTGTCACACTCATAAAATAAAAAAAACATGTACGGCAATGTTATATCCATATTTGACCAACAGTGATGAGCAGTCAAGTATTGTACGTGGTATTATGTGTACCTTCCTGAAGCTTATCCTCCTTGTCTTTCTCTTGATAACAATAACAACAACGGATGAAATGGTACACACTGCAATCCTATTAAGGGTCTCATTCCTGAAGCCTTTCAGAGGCTCATCCTCATCGTATTTATTTGCGCGGATTCACTGGTAGCCTCGTATCACTCCGATATAGAGGTTTCTTGTTTGCTGCATTTGGCACTGTTGATTGGGTGACACGTATTTATTGCTTCGTATGCCTTATTTCTCTCTCTCTCTCTCTCTCTCTCTCTCTCTCTCTCTCTCTCTCTCTCCTCTCTCTCTCTCTCTCTCTCTCTCTCTCTCTCTCTCTCTCTCTCTCTCTCTCTCTCTCTCTCTCTCTCTCTCATCCCTGCTGGCTAGTACAGTGGTAACGCGCTGGCTTCGCATTCACAAGGTCGAAAGATCGGTCCCCGTCCAAGACCGAGAGTTTAAGCTGTTTACTGGCAGGAACTGCTGTGGTTGGACATCACAGTGGGGGGTTGGGGCTTGCCCTGGCTGACGAATACCCATTGTATTGAAATGGAAATAAAGGTTAAAAAAAAAAAAAAAAAAAAAAAAAAAACTCTCTCTCTCTCTCACACACAACGGTCTTTTTTGTCTTGTCTCTCTTCTGTATTTGATTTTATTCCTATATTTTTTTTTATTAACCTCTGGTATTCTTTAGCAACGACTTATGATACGATAATTTTTTTTTAAAGAAATATAAGAGTATGTCTCATCCTTTGAGTACATAGCATGTGTGTGGGAAGTATGAGTGCATCTCGTAAAGGATATTGATTCCTAACCGTATTATCCATTTTAAATACTACCATCCTATTGTGTATATATATATATATATATATATATATATATATATATATATATATATATATATATATATATATATATATATATATATATATATATTATTTCATTCATTCTTTATATTTACAAAATATGTAATCATATCTTATTTACATGCGCTTGTTGCACATAAACCTCACAGTGGTCTACCGTTTAACCCGTAATCCATTTATATTCTGATGTAGACACAGATACCTTAGTATAGATATATCAGTTGCACAGAAGGGTCATATGTTTTCAGAGTAGTTTCATTTGCCACTCTTTCTGATATATTGGTATGCGTGATGTCAGTAATGATAATACAAACTTCTTAGGCCGCTTTCACACCAAAATGGCACGTTGCGTGCCACGTGGCATGCCACGTGCGACGTGTAACTTTGGTGTGAAATCGGCCTTAATATATTTAACAGCAGTTCCTCTTTAATTTCGAGTTATATATTAATCTGCTTGTCAGTTGGTTTGACAGTGACATTTTTTGCAATGGTTTTCGTTACGAATTATGCTTCCATTTTCTCCAAATCCTCTGGAAAGTACAGTGTTATTTTGTCTGAATGTTATAGTATAGCGTGAAAAGTAACATATAAAGTGTATATTAAAACTTGAATACTTTTGAGTTTGTGTTGACTGAGAAAACGTCAGCAACAAAGGTATCATTTGTAGTGATACTCTTTATGGTTAGAGGGAAAAGAGAAATTTTTGCACTCTTTTAGTAACTGATTTCTCTCACAATGTCAGAGGAATCTACTCTCTTTGCCTTGCAACACGGAGGGTTGACTTTCAATCCTTTAGAGGAAGACAGTTTATGGGGTGTTTTACTCCAAGGTGGTAAGTATTGCTTTGGACTTTGGATGCAATATTTGGGCTTTTACACCCGTAATTGGATTATACTAAGAGCTTATACTCATTTTATTTTATGTACTTCGCGGTTTTTCCTCAACAGAATGATTTCTATAAGCATCTGTATATGGCACAACATTTTTTGAAGTATGGAGGGGGGGGGGGGGCAAAATTTTAGCAAATATCTTGTATAGGAATTTGATTGCTTCTGGGTGCTCAGAGTCCACTCTCATTTCCAATAATGTCAGAGTAGCTTCGTAAAATTTGTATTACATGAAGAAGTGAAACTAGCGCAAGCGCCTCATGTTTGGATCCGCACACACATCTGTAGACATGTATGTTATTGAAAATATAACTTGATTTTATTTTATTTTATTTATTTATTTCTTTTTTTTTTTTTAGACACTCCGGAGGACACAGCTGTAGTATACAATTTCCACCGCTGAAGTTGGCTCAACTCATTTGTTTCATATTGCAGATTATGAGCACTAGTTACTATTGGAACTTTTATATGCATATGTATATTTCGACTTATATGAGTATCAG
>JAXCGZ010003986.1:0-45000 GCA_037179515.1 Halocaridina rubra
GTCCTCAGTTTACAGTGTCCTCGAGTTATGATGTTTCGTGGGTTACAAGACATCTCCCATAAATTATTTTGCTTCTTTCTTTAAAAACTTTTGGCCTGTATTATGTCTCCCAAGCGTAAAGCAAATTTTTCTGATGGCAAGAAAAGGAAAGCCATCACCATGGAAATGAAATTAAAGATAATAAAATGCATGGAAAAGGGAAAACTTTACTACTGCATTAGCATAGGTGCTTATTGAGATGTGTTTCCGACTTACACTGAAATTTGGGTTGCATCACTTTTCATGAACGTAACTTTGATGTAATTTAGGACCCCCTGATATTTTCATTTCATCATTAGAATTATATTCTTTGAAATACAATTTGTTCAAAAATTTCCAGATATCTGGACATAGATATGCAGTTAAGAACTGTGGAGAGAGAAATTCCTCCTTGCAGTGAGTCTGGGATGGCCCCGAAGAATACTACCAGTTTTAGCATTAAATGAGGTAGGTTCTTTACGTGTGTCATTGCTGGTGGTGTTAGGCTGAAAGAGATTTGAGTTTAAAAGCAAATTTGCAGTCTATAGGACTGGTGTATGTTGAACATCAATGTATTATAGATCTCAGAATTGTAACTTTCGGTGAAAATATATAGTCGTAGATAAAGTTTCTTATTATAAGCAATGCATGCTGAAAATGTAGGATTGATTTTAAATTCATTTAAAATAAAAAGTTCAAAGTACTGTAGTCTGTATAGGAAGTGGGGAGAGAGTCTTGGTTTGGTAGTGAGTTCAAGTTGATAGGTTACTCAAACTTCCATGTGAGTTTGTGCAGTTCATAGCAAGGTATTTATTTCAGGTGTTTATTGGGGAGTGCGTCTCAGCTCGAGTGTCGTATTTGGAGTTGAGTTTTGATTAATAATAATGGAATTAAGCAAAAGTGTTCAGGCCCTCATAGCCAGTACAGGTAAGGGATGTATGTCCACTGTTTAAATGCTAAATATTTTATACCATATTTGAATAACTGTAATGTGTTTAGAACACACACTCACTCTCTCTCTCTCTCTCCTCTCTCTCTCTCTCTCTCTCTCTCTCTCTCTCTCTCTCTCTCTCTCTCTCTCTCTCTCCTCTCTCTCCTCTCTCTCCTCTCTCTCTCTCTCTCCTCTCTCTCTCTCTCTCCTCTCTCTCTCTCTCTCTCTCTCTCTCTCTCTCTCTCTCTCTCTCTCCTCTTCTCTCTCTCTCTCTCTCTCTCTCTCTCTCTCTCTCTCTCCTCTCTCTCTCTCTCCTCTCTTCTCTCTCTCTCTCTCTCTCTCTCTCTCTCTCCTCTCTCTCTCTCTCTCTCTCTCTCTCTCTCTCTCTCTCTCCCCCCCCCAACAAAGTAAGGGGTGAAAGGAGGGAAACAGAAACAGGTGATAGTTTTTGCCTTAATTTAAAAGTTCAGTATGGTGCATGAGCTTTTGCTAGGGCACTAGGGAGAAACCTTTACATTTATTCAGTTTTGTTATTTTTTTTTACCTTGGTCTTGACTATTTCCAAAATAGTCTGCTGATTAACTTGCTCCTATGGTTGACAAAATTGGCATCAGTGAAGCTATTTATGTTTTTTACTGAATGGAAGCTAGAGCTACCTTCATTACTCAAAAGTGAATTGTCAGCAAATTTGGCTTAAGTAAACGTTGGGTTCCTAACAATTGGAAGAAGGGATATGGCAGACCTTTTGCTCCGGTGCATCAGAAAAACTCTTCCATGGAAGCAAAAACATAATTAAAAATCATGCGGGAAGATATGAAGATTCAATGAAAATGTTACTTAAGAGATGAATGAGTGCCGAGTGAAGATTGAATCGGCAGTTGGTTTGTTGGTGCCACTTGCTAGGAGGGATGAAGGCTTTCAGACGATTCCAAACCCCATGAAGTCCTCAGTAACTTCTGAGAATTGCCATTGGTGTTGCGACGTTATTTCATTGGTTGGAAGAAGAATTTCCATCACCTCTGCTGAAGTTATGAATTGAACTGTTGGACTACTTCATTTCTAGAATAACAGGTTCTTAGCATTGAATGTGGAAGAGATATTAGACAGCTAATGCTTCAAAGAAGTGTGTTGGGCTTTAAATTGCATTTGAATCTTACTGTGCTTCACTGTAAGTGGGTAATCATTGAAGAGAGCCATCGTTGAATGGTAGCTTATTTCGCAAAAAGATTTCAGCGGAAAAGGTGATCCTGTTTGGAAAGGAGTCTGGAAATGTGTTTGATTCTGAAGAAGTGTGTGTCCTCTATGACATTGCTCCATGCTTTTGCACAAATGAGATGCTAAAGCTGATGAAAGACTCTAGGATTGATTTTTTCTATTGAACTGAATGGCCTGGAAACTCGTCAACCCCTCCAAACACATTGGAGCAAACCTGAAATACAAAGACGAGGCTAAGATGATCCAAGAATATAACATTAATCAGTATTCAGAATACAAGCTTGTGAGATTTGTTCAAGATGTATTGGAGAATCTCGAGTTCAACTCTGATCTCTTTAAGTCACTGCTGTGATCATTCCCCAAGAAAGGCTGTGCTACATTGCTCTAAGAACCTAATCTAGTTATAAGTAAAAATAGATCACACATTCCACTGGGCATGGAAAAAGGCGTGAGAATTTTATTATTTCAGGACCAACTTATCTGCTATAGGGAGACATAATTCAAACATCTTTTCTTCTTGCCCAAGAGAGCTGTAATGTTACTTTTCTGAAGTCTCTGTGAGTTGGAGCCTACACCTCCATCAGCCATAGAGCCTGTAAAATGATCACCATCTGACTGGAAGTATTAGCTCTGTCTCTTATTTGAGAGCGACTTGGTTCTAGATTGGCTACTCCTCTACCAAAGAGAGAAAGTCTTGATGAGATGTGTGGAGACAAGCAGAGAAGTCTCTTTGTAAGCTGGTTGAGCTGCTTTTTGGTAACATTTCTGCACCGTTTCAGGCAGTATTGTGTATGGTACAGCACTAAAAATATGATGAAAGGCTTAGAAGAAGTGTCTTTTTTTTTTCTGTAATGCTATACCATGACTGGCTTTCTTTCTAGGAAAGTTGATATAATACATGAAATCTAGTTAATTGCTAATGGGAGGAGGAACACCTTTTAGTAGAGTGTAGATACACTGAAATCCTATTTGCAACAAACTGCATAGGTGCACATAGTATATTCTGCATCTTATTAGATCAAGTTGTATTTTATCACGATTAAAAGATGGAAGAAAACCTTGAAGAATGCTTTAGTTTATGAATGGGATAATTATTTACAAAATATATAACATGTGATGTATGGATGTGGTGCGTTGGTGGGTTTTATCCTCGTGAGGAGTTGATCATCCTTTGCCTCATATGATTCATGATTTTTTTCCGTCTTACTCTGAATTTACTTCTAAGAGCTTTGAAGAAGAATACTCTCTTTTTCTTGGAGAGGTGAACAAGAATACTTCCTCCCCTTCATGTTGAAAAAGTCCACTAAATGGAGTGGGGTGGAAGACTGGGAAAGCCCTTCAAATTATTCTTCTGCATAGAGTCAAGAGATACAGAGACAGGGAGGTTCTGGTATGAAAATTTCAACTAAAACCTTAGGAATTGGGTCTCTTAATGTGTCTGGAATGAGTTACGGGATGAGTAGGTCCACTGAAGCATGGGTTTGAGCTCTAACTCATCTGCTCCTTCACAAGAGGATAGCAGTCATTGCATATTGATGATGATTTGTGGTGTAAAGAGAAGGGTGTATATAAAGCTTAGTTTTACTATACAGTATACTATATATTTTATCCATTGGGTGCCCTTCATGCCATTAAAAAGTGACAGAAGGGGATGTACTAGATTGTAAGGGTGAAGGAATTCAATCCAGGTGTTCTGTGACATTATAGATGACTAGAGGGAATAAAGGAGTAGGGAACTGCCAGTCCCTACCTCTCTTAACATCAATTCTTTCTGTAATATACCATATAGAAGAGATGATACTGAGTTGGGTATGATTAATTCCGGCCTATGTTTTACTTTTACAGTTGTAAGTAATTTGCTGGCTACAGTAGATTGTAGTATAATGCTTGTAAAAAAGAAAAAAGGAAACTTCATTTTTCTCTTTGTTCTGCAGGCACTGGTTCAACATCATGGACATATAATGTAAATAAACTGACTGAACAAAACATGGAAGAAATATTAACGATTGTTAAAGAAGAGACTGGCTATAGCATCAGAGATACAGATCCATTATTTGTACGGAAAATTACAAACAAGTTCAATGAGATGTTGATATCTGATCCAGGTTTGTTTTGCATGTGTGTTTATATTGAAAGCAGTTCAAATATTAAAAAAAATTAACTCTGCGTAAAATATATGTAGAAATGGTGAAAGCATCTGCATTTATAAAATTCTGTAGTTTGACAGCTATGTAATATTCAGGTAAGTATAGAGATCGGGTGTTCCTGTGTGGGGTCTTAAAGTATTGATATTACTAATATTTTTATTCAAGACAAATTTCTTTATTTTAATAAAACTCCATTGTGAGGATAGTGTTTTGTGCTTATAAATACTGAAACTGTTGTGATTTTGAGTTGCGAGTAGAGATTTTTAGGTCATTTGGTTTTTTAAATCTCGCTGAAGCCAGTAAGGCGGCCACAATTTGGGTAAAAATTTGTGGCATCAATGATTCATTAACTTCAGCCTTTCTTAACCCATGCTATCTGATGCTCTGTGTCAGGAAAAAATTTCACTGAGAATGGGATTGTAAGCCCTTTGTATTTCATGATAATTACAATGTAACTATATAAAAAAACTCCATTGTGAGGATAGTGTTTTGTGCATAAAAATACTAAAACTGTTATGTGATTTTTATTTGCAAGTAGAGATCTTTTTAGGTTATTTGGTTTTTTAAATCTCGCTGGTGCCAGTAAGGTGACCACAGTTCGGGTAATAAGTGGTTGCTTCAGTGATTCGTTAACTTCTGCCATTCTATATCCCCTCATGTGCTTAAAAAATGCGCAAACACAATATCAGTGGCACTAAGTATCATATTTAAGGAGTCACTGGAGTCGGGGGAGATTCCAAGATGCTGGAAACAAGCAAATGTGATACCTATCTTCAAAAAGGGAAGGAGGGATACGGCTCTGAACTATAGACCAGTTTCCTTGACCAGCATAGTTTGCAAAGTTATGGAGAAACTACTAAGGAAACATATCTCTCTTCACTTGGAATCCTTCAACTTTTTGTCAGTGAGGCAACATGGCTTCAGAGAAGGTAGATCAACAGTAACAAACTTATTAGAATTTTATGATGAGGTAAGCCAAATCTTACAGGAAAGAGAGGGCTGGGCAGATTGCATATTCCTAGACTTCCAGAAAGCGTTTGACACTGTTCCACATGGGAGACTTATTAGGAAGCTGCAATCAATGGCTAGAATAGGTGGAAATGTTTTGGAATGGATAAAAACTTACTTAGAAGGAAGGGAACAGAGGGTTAGAGTAAGACACTCAGTGTCTGAATGGAGAAGAGTTAGTAGTGGAGTTCCACAGGGTTCAGTTTTAGGGCCACTTTTGTTCCTTGTATATGTAAATGACCTACCAGAGTCTGTAAATTCATTCATGAATATGTTTGCAGATGATGCAAAGATTGTGAAGAAAGTAAAAAACGAGAACAATGGTAGAGAACTTCAGAAGGATCTAAATAATCTGCATGAGTGGTCAGAAAAGTGGCTAATGAAATTCAGTACTTCAAAATGTAAGGTAATGAGAATGGGTACAAGTGCAAGAAGGCCCAAGCTTGACTACTCGGTGGCTGGAGTACAACTTCAAGAGACAGAAAATGAGAGAGATCTAGGAGTAAACATACTGGCAGATTTGTCTCCAGAAATACATATAAATGGCATAGTAAGGGCAGCATATGCTTTCTTAGCAAATGTAAGGGTAGCCTTCAGGCACATGGACAAGGAAATGTTCAGAAATATTTATGTAACCTATGTGAGGCCAAAACTCGAATATGCAGCCCCCTTTTGGAATCCGCACTTGAAAAAGCACATAGCTAAGCTTGAAAAAGTTCAAAGACATGCCACGAAACTGGTGCCAGAAATACGCAATCTCAGTTATGATGAGAGGCTGAGGGAATTAGACTTACCATCACTGGAAGCTAGAAGAGTGAGGGGGGATATGGTGACAGTCTTTAAATTCCTTCATGGTTATGATAGAGTGGATAGGGATCGATATTTTGATATGGCTGGCTCTAGAACTAGAGGTCATAGTTTGAAGCTTCGTAAGAAAATTTCTTTGCAGGATGTAAGGAAATACTTTTTCAGTGTAAGAGTAGTTGATAATTGGAATTGGCTAAGCGAGGAGGTAGTTAATGCTATCTCAATCCATAGTTTTAAGGACAGGTATGATAAGTATCACTAAGTATAAAATGGAAGCGATCAGGAGACGGGAAGATACGAGCTTTGGGCTCTTTCCCGTAAACACAATTAGGTAATCACATTGTAGCTATATTATACACACTTTCCATAGTGCATATTCCTTATTATGTAATTATTTATTTTTCAATTCTGAAATTGAGTTTTTGAAGACATAATGGATTTCCCAAATCATTCGTTTACAAACTCTTAATACCTCTCCTTAACTGCAAGTATTTATTGAAGAACACTGTTTTTGGACTAAACAAACTTGTGTATTAAATTAGCTTATCATTCTTACTAGGTAAAGTAATTATTCATTAGAGATAGTTTGTACATTTTAAGAAAGTTCTGTCTGGAGATTAACTTTTAAATTGCCTTATTTGATTATTTCAAAATAAAATGCTGTTAGATAATAGTTGAAACTACCAGAATCAGCACTTGAAAAAGCATGTAGTTAAGCTGGAAAAAGTTCAAATACATGCACAAAACTGGTGCCAGAAATACACAATCTCAGTTATGATGAGAGGCTGAGGGAATTAGACTTACCATCACTCAAAGCTAGAAGATTGAGGGAGGATATGGTTACTGTCTTTTAATTCCTTCATGGTTATGACAGAGTGGATAGGGTTCGATATTTTGATATGGCTGGCACAAGGAGGTAGTTAATGCCAACTCAATCCATAGTTTTAAGGACAAGTATGATAAGTATCACTAAGTACAAAATGGAACCGATCAGGAGACGGGGAGTTACGAGCTTGGGGCTCTTTCCCGTAAGTACAATTAGGTAATTACATGTACTGGTAGATGAACACTTGGGAGTCTGTACAAGAACAGAGAAGCAGCTGGTATAGCCTCTAAATCAGAGGTTTTCAACCTTTTTCTCCCCACATACCCTTTCGGCTATTCATCATGTCAACTATGTACCCCCTTCCCTTTGTGATAAGTGAAAATAAAAACACACAGAAAACATTCCCTTTTGTATATTTGTAAATACTTAAGTGAATTAACTACATAATCAGTAATATAATAAGCACAAACTATTCTATCGAAAATTAAAGAAAAAATTCACAAATCTTTGACTGGCTGTGCAGTATAAATTTCATGGTTAAGGAAAAACAAAACACTACATTATCATTACATCTGCGATAGGGCCTAAGACCTGTGGGGAAGGACGTACCCCTTTACAGACCCCTTGTGTACCCCCTGGGGTATGCATACCCCAGGTTGAAAGCTCCTGCTCTAAATTCTAGTATTAGATATCATGCTTTTATCTGTAACAACTCCATTAAAATAACGTATTTAAAATATTGTAAAAAAACACCAGTCTTCTTTAGCTCCAGATTACTGAATCAGTGTTTATCATTATAAGAAACCCAGCTCTAAATCGAGATAGCCCATCTTTTCCATTACTTCTGCTTTACTATCCTATATTCATCTGTACATATTCATATCATCTCATAACTTTGTATTGTTATTTTTTTAATATATTCTAATGTATTTGTCCTGTCTGTATTATGTATCATATGGCATTATGGTTTGTTAATTATAGCGATTTCTCCAGTCAGACATTTTATTATAATATTAATAATAATTTTATAATAATAATAATAATAATAATAATAATAATAAGTATGAATGTTTCATATGATATGGGTAATTACCTAATTGTTATTTCGGGAAAGAGCCCCAAGCTCATAACTTCCCGTCTCGAGGTCGGTTCCATTTTGTACTTAGTGACACTTGTCATACTTGTCCTTAAAACTATGGATTGAGTTAGCATTAACTACCTTGTCGCTTAGCGAATTCCAATTATCAACCAAAAAAGTACTTCCTTACATCTTGCAATAAAGTTTTCTTAAGAAACTTCAAACTATGACCTCTAGTTCTAGTGCCAGCCTTATCAAAATATCGATCCCCATCCACTCTCTCATAACCATGAAGGAATTTAAAAACTGTCACCATATCCCCCCCTCATTCTTCTAACTTCGAGTGATGGTAAGTCTAATTCCCTCAGCTTCTCATCATAACTGAGATTACATATTTCTGGCATCAATTTCGTGGCATGTCTTTGAACTTTTACCACTTAACTACGTGCTTTTTCAAGTGTGGATTCCAAAAGGGGGCTGCATATTCAAGCTTTAGCCTCACATAGGTTACATAAATATTTCTGAACATTTCCTTGTCCAAGCCTGAAGGCTACCCTTACATTTGCTAAGAAAGCATATGCTGCCCTTAATATGCATTTCTGGAGACAAATTGGCCAGTATGTATACTCCTAGATCTCTCTCATTCTCTGTCTCTGGAATTTCTGCTCCTGCCAATGATTAGTCAAGCATGGTCCTTCTTGCACTTGTACCCATTCTCAATACCTTACATTTTAAAGTATCGAATGTCATTAGCCACTTTACTGACCACTCATGCAGACTATTTAGGTCTTCCTTAAGTTCTCTACCATTGTTCTCATTTCTTACTTTCTTCACAATCTTTGCATCATTTGCACACATATTCATTAGTGAATTTTCAGATTCTGGTAGGTTATTTACATATACAAGGAACAAAAGTGGTCCTAAAACTGAACCCTGTGGAACTCCTCTACTAACTCTTCGCCATTCTAACACTGAGTTACTTACTCTAACTCTAACCCTCTTTTCCCTTCCTTCTAAGTAAGTTTTTATCCACTCCAAGGCATTTCCACCTATTCTCGCCATTGCTTTCAGCTTCATAATAAGTTTCCCGTGTGGGACAGTGTCAAATGCTTTCTGAAAGTCTAGGAATATGCAATCTGCCCAGCCCTCTCTTTCCTGTAAGATTCGGCTTAACTCATTATAAAATTCTAATAAGTTTGTTACTATTGATTTACCCTCTCTGAAGCCATGTTGTCTCACTGACAAAAACTTGATGGATTCCAAGTAAAGAGAGATATGTTTCCTATGCTGATCAAGGAAACAGGTCTATACTTTAGAGCCTTATCCCTCCTTCCCTTTTTGAAAATAGGTACCACGTTTTCTTACTTCCAGCATCTTAGAATCTCCCCTGTCTCCAGCGACTTTTCAAATATGATACTTAGTGTCTCTGATATTGATATAGCTCATTTCTTAAGTACATAAGGAGATATATCATCAGGACCTGTAGCTTTATGGGCATCTAACTCCATCAGCACTTTGCATACCTCTGTGGCTGAAAAGATGATGTTCTCTAATACCTGCCCATGAGTTCCTGTCTCTACAATCTGAGGGGGTGGGGGTATTTTCTGCTGTAAATACTGACTGAAACTCCTTGTTCAATTCTTCGCAGATCTTTTTATCTGTCTCAGTGATGCTTCCATTCGCTCTCTTTAGCAGTAAAACCTGTACTTACCTTCAGTTTTTCTCTGATAAAGCTGTGGAAAAGTAGGATTTTCTTTAGCCTTCCTGGTGATATCTCTTCTGTTTTTACTTGTTTTTACTTAGGTAATCCTTTCTGGCTCTTTTATAAGTCTGTCAGTCATTTATGTTTTTTCTTCTCCTATACTTTTTCCAGCATTTTGTTCTCCAGTGCTTAGTTCTCTTACATCATTATTGAACCATTTTTCTCTTACATGAATAACTTTTTTGGTGGAAGGTATGCAACAATACAATCTTCCCATATTCCTCACTAAAGATGTCATTCATTTCTTGTACAGATTTGTTGTTAATTAAGGTCCTCCAGTCAATAACTGTAAAGAGCCCATTAATTTTGAAGCATCTCCTTTCGGATAGATCCTCCTCGTGTCCTCAGTGCCTCTACTTTCAGGCAGAAAATCTTGAATGCTATACTCCACCAACAACACACAGTGGTAACTTTTTCCAACTGGTGGTTCATACTCAATTTTTTCAATATCCAACACATTATCTGTGAATACTAGGTCAAGCAGCGATGGCTCATCCCCACCCCTGGCCCTCGATGGTTCTAGTACATGTTGGTGTAGGAAATTCCCTTGTACACAATCTAGGAATCTGGCCCCAAATGAGTCCTCCCCACTGTGTGGGTCAAGATTTATCCAATCCATCTCTCTATTATTAAAATCTCCCATAAGCAAAATCCTACATTTTCTCTCCCATGCAATGTTAACAACTGAGTTTATGACTTCAGTCGTACCTATATAACTTTCCTCTTAAACTTCTTGCCTATGTTGGTTCCTTGATGGGTTATATACAACAGTTATTATAATGCTCTCTGACCCAATATTTGCGAGCAACATGAAATTCCTTGAACTCACTATCTATAGCAAAGTTTATTTCTTCAACCTGAAACCTTTCACTTATGAGCAGTGCTATCCCTCCTCCAGTCCTCTCAGATCTTTCAACCCTTAATATTCTGGAGCTCTTAGAAAAAACTGTGACACTGTTTTTGTCCTCACTTAGTCTCTGTAACTGCTACTATATCTGCATTACTGTTGTGAATCTTATGTTTTAATTCTACTTCATTACCAGCTATTCCATCGGCATTTGTGTACAGGAATCTTAATGAGGCCTCATTCCCTGATCTCCTTTCATTATCTTCTTTATCCCCCCTTTGTCTGGAAGGACTTTGAAACAAAAAAGTTTTTCTTCTCTTCTTCATTTCTTTCCTCATCAAGCCTTCTATCCTCTTGCAACAAGTTTTTAATCCTTTCCATCTCTTCCTGTGTTCTGTATAGTTTAATGAACACTGTTTTGAATTTTTGAAGGTCTTAGTTTTTTCTCATCAATATTTCTCTACATGTGTCCCCTCTCTCAAAGGTTGCTTTTGTTGGTCTATCATTTCCCTCCCTAGAATATTTATCAAGTTGGTGAATGTTTAAAATATCCTCAGGACCACATACTACTCCAAAAAAGAAAAAAAGAATAGAGAGAGAATTACAAGGTATTGCAAATGCAGGCTTAGTATCTCATAGACCTTGCAGTCCATATGGAGAATATACTTGATATTTACTTGCTAATAATTACCCAGTACACACTGATCCTAGTTTTTGCAGGCTTCTGTCTTGATGTCTTTTGAACTGCTCTAAGGAAGTGCTGTTAACAGCACTACATGGAAGTTGATTCCAGGTGGAGCAGATCTTGTATATGAAGAAATTTTCACATACGCTAGTGTTAAACCTTTTCATACCTAACTTCCAGCCATTTTTATGAGTTGAATTTGTATTCAGAATGAGCAGTTTTTCCGTGGTCAGTATTGTCAAGGTCATGTAATATATTAAATACTTCAGTAACCTGACCTCTCATTGTGCAAGTTTCTAATGAGAACAGTTGTATAGCCTTGAGTCGATCCTGGAAGCTACACCTCTTGATAGATGGAAGCACATCATAGCCCTTGCCTGAACTCTTTGAAGTGAATTTGTCTTTTCTAAATGTAGGTGACCAAATCTGCACAGAGTACAGGTATACCTCACCTAACGTCGTTAATTGGTTCCAGGAGAGACGACTTAAGTCGAAAAACGACTTAAATCGAATTAGCTTGTCTCTAGGCTAGCCTAGGTATACAGATTTACTGTAGTAGTAATATAGTTGGGTGGGATATGCCTTTTGCAACGGCTCCCAAGTCTTGGTTTTGCTTTGCTAAATTGTTTGTGCGGTTTTTATTTGATTTCTTTTTCTACAAATTCTTTTTATAAATTTTTTTCTTTCTTTGACGTCTTTTTCACTACAGTATTTAAATAACAATATATTAGCAATTATTTCAATTTTTTTTTCTATATATGGTTGTGCTAAAAAATTATATTCTGTTCTTATTTGTGCATATGCTTCACAAAATAGTAGAAAATGTTCTAGGCTCTCTTCACATTGTTCACACGTTGGGCAGGTAGTATCTTTATTTTTAAATTTATGTACAGTAAACAAATTAATGAAGTCTATTATGCTGTTGGCAACAGGCTTAGCATGGGGGCCAGTGTTGCCAGATAAAGCGGATGTTTTTATTTTCAAATGTATGGTACATTTTAAGATATATATTAATTACAAGATGGTAGTACTGTAATTTAACTAAATATGTACTTCATCTTTAAGATACTTGAATTAACTTACCAGCTTACATGTATGTTTCTTATATTTATCATTTCTCTCATTTATGTATTCTGTCTACACTGATGGTGGCAGTGAGGACGAGGATGCATACGTTTTGTCACACTTCCGAATCAGCTGATGAGGCTGCACACGCTATTTTCCTGACAATATTATATTAGAAATATGTTTGCTGTTTGTTCTTAATGCTTTTTGTCAATTTTCTTCATAATATCCGATCGCATTAAGCTGTAGAAGAGGAGTAGGATGCGGGAGAACGAACCTCTATCGGCAAACGTTTTGCTACTTCCGTATCAGCTGATGCACCCTCACACGCTATTTCCCTGACGATATTATAATCAAAATATGTTTGCTGTTTGTTCTTAATGCTTTTATTCAATTTTCTTCATAATATCCGATTGCATTATGTGGTAGAAGAGGAGTAGGATGCGGGAGAACGAACCTCTCTCAGCAAACGTTTTGCTACCAGTGCTGCCAGAAATTCCCTAGATTCGCTTACAAAATTTTCCTATTTGGATCATATTATCCCCGTTACAGATACATATACAAGGCATATTTCAATAGTTAAATTTTGCTCATAATCTCATTTCATACCTTATTGTTGATCTTTTTGGCAAATATCATCAGTCATGATATTTAAATGGGCCTTAGTTATTTCCATGTCTTCGGCAGATTAAGTTTCAAAAGTTCTTTTTGCATGTAACATCCCAACTAATAATTCTGAGGTTAAAGAATTTCTCGTTTGTGTTTTCATTAAGTTCACTTGTGAAAATTCTCTCTCTCTCTCTGCATCCAATGTATTTTTCAATTTCTTCATCTCAGTTACCACACACAGTAAAAATATAAATAATTAGAATAATAATAGCTAGTTCTCCAGAATTTCCCTAGCTTTTCCCTCTTTCTTTTCTGGATTTTCCCTATATTTTAGTGAATTTTCAAGTTTCTTCCCTGTTTCCCTGTATCCACCTGAATTTCCCTAAAACAAGGAAATTTCCCTGTACCTGGCAGCCTAGTTTGCTACTTCCGTATCAGCTGATGCACCCTCACACGCTATATCCCTGACAATATTATATTAAAAATAACTTTGCTGTTTGTTCTTAATGCTGTTTTTCAATTTTCTTCATAATATCCGATTATTATTATTATTATTATACTATTATTATTATGACAAGTGACAACGCCTAGCGGTAGATATTGGAACTACTGTATGTATTTTAATAAGATATTTTTATGCTTTTATTTATTGTACAATAACATGATTTTATGTGCTTTTGTTTTAATTTATAGCATTGGGATCCTTATCCTCGAACAAAGAAAGTCCTATTCTATAAATGCAAATGACTGCTGCATTCTTATTTTTATTCGTATTCTTATTATTGTTATCATTATTATTTTTATTATTATTATTATTACTATTATTATTATGACGAGTGACGACGCCTAACGGTAGATATTGGAACTACTGTATGTATTTTAATAAGATATTTATATACTTTTATTCTTATTTATTGTACAATAACATGATTTTATGTGCTCTTGTTTTTATTTATAGCATTGGGATCCATATCCTTGAACAAAGAAAGTCCTTTTCGATAAATGCAAATGCCTGCTGCATTCTTATTCGTATTCTTCTTCTTCTTATTATTATTATTATTATTACTATTATTATTATGACGAGTAACGACGTCTAACGGTAGATATAGGAACTACTGTATGTATTTTAATAAGATTTTATATGCTGTTATTCTTATTTATTGTATAATAACATGATTTTATGTGCTTTTGTTTTTATTTATTGTACAGTAACATGATTTCATGTGCTTTTAATAGTTCTCTAGTGATATTATGATTTCAATATTTGTAGAGGACAGACATAAAGTTTATTGTAATGACGTAAACTTTATTTTTTTATTTTTTTTCCATATATTTTTTTGAAAACCGACGTATAATCGAGAACGACTTAACTCGAAACGACCTAAGCCGAGGTATACCTGTATTCCAAAAATGGCTGTATTAACGAATTATATAATGTAAGAACGATATATTTATCACTATATGGACTTGCCTCTGAATGTAACATAATGATTTCCTTGCACTACTTGGTACAAGTACACTAAGTCCTTCTCCAGAACAGCTGTCTTGAGAGTTTTACCTAAGAGTGAATCGTCTATCCCTGGTTTGCAGGGCCAATATGCATCACCTTGCATTTCTCCAAGTTAAATGACATTTGCCATGTCTAAAACCATTCCTTCAGCCTAGGTAAGCCTGCTTGGAGTTTCTCAACCACTTCAGGACTGCTGATGTCTGCTCCGAGTTTTATGTCATGTAAAAATTTTGAGATCACACTCAGTAGATCCATATCTATGTCACTGATGTAGATGATAAACAAGAGTGATCCAAGGACTGATCCTTTTGTAACTCCAGAAGGGACTGAGTCCCATTCAGAGGAGGTTGAGAGAGAGAGAGAGAGTAGGACAGGATTAGTATTTTCTATACCTTCCTGTCCATCCCGAGGATACTTAATATATACTTGGTAATACATACCCAGTACACACTATCATAGTGTGTGCAGGATTCTGTCTTGATTTTCTTTTGAATTGCTCTACGGTAGACTGTTACCAACTCTCTGGAGGTTGATTCCAGTTGAAGTAGACCTTGTACGTGAAGAAATATTCACTTAAACTAGTATTAAACCATTTTCTAATTAACCTCCAGCTATTATTGCAAGTTGAAGTTGTACTCGGACTCAATAATTTTTTCTCAATATTGTCAGAGAGAGCAAGATTAAAAAATTCGGGAATAAATCTCAGGGGTAACTTCAACAGGGTGTAACGTGTATATTTAATTTAATACTGAATAGCTGTGGTGCCAAATCACAGAAAAGAGTAATGACACCAGAAGGATATTTTCCTAGTGTTTTGATGGGAGGAAACTCCCCTTCCAAAGAATAACATCCTTCCCCTTCCTCACCACATTCCATTCCGAATACTCCATCAACTATTCTCCATACAGGCACAGTGAATTTAAATGTTGTTCTATATTTTATCTATTTGAATTGTTTAGTTATTTTGTGTAAGATTTATTTTGTATACGAATTTATGCATGAAGTACTCTAATAAAGGTTTAAATAAACCAATCATCCAGGGTCCAGGAATGAATTTATCCATTTTAAAATTGATTCCTTAGTGATGAATATCTTTGGTTTTCGAACTTTTTTGGTATTCAAAGCGCTCTCGTTAATGTATTAAGTTTCATAAAAGATTTTCCACTGTACTAGTACTATAGATATATATATATATATATATAATTATATATGTTTGAAGTATATATTATTTTTTAAACCTACTTGTTACTCATCAGCCTTTGATATACTGTTTTATTGAACATTTCAGAGGCTCCAAAAATGGTATACACCATTCGTGATCAGCTGGTTTCATCACCTGTCAGAAACCAGTGTGTAAAGCCTCGAGGTCTAGCTAGAAGTATTGCAGTTAAATCCCGTTGCTTTGATGCATCACTCGTTATAGATGGTGGTTTATCATTCACCTTTAATGATGGCACTAGAGCTTTACTGGAAATATATGAAGAGGATGCTTTAAGAACGGTTACTCTGCAAGAGGATCCAACAGAAGTTTCTTTTAAACATTAATGTCTGTTACTCTTTTGTTGCTTTAAATTTTCTTTGAGGATGAGCAGGGTCTTTCAGGTCACAGAATAGTTGTAAATAGCAACCATTTTTTCTGGGGTTGACTGTCTGCAATCAAAGATTTAAGTCAATTCCACTGTCTGGTATGTACCAAGTAATTAAATTATTGGTACGTTGTCTAGATAATGTACTATATATTTATAGCAGTTGATATCTACCCAGAGATGTAAATGTCATTCATTTTCTGTGTATATATTCGCTGTGTTCAAAACCCCCTTTATATTCATTGAATTATACGAGTGTATGTTGGCTGCAATATTATTGCTATTTGTAATGGTCTCTGCCTCATTATCCAACTTATTTTGTAGATACTCCTCGTAACTTTAATTGACTGCATATTAAATATTCTCAGATTATGAAAATCGTATATTTTTAGTTGAGATTAATAATATTCATCAAGATTTGAATTTTTTTTTTGTAAAAGTATATTAATACATAAGAAATATCGGAAAAGATGCCGATTTTCAAAATTCTGTTGTTAGGTTGTGTTATGGCCAGTATTAATCAGCATTGAACTGTGTATAATTATAATAGCCTAGATAGTTTTGTTCAGTTTTCTTGCATTTGGACTTTGAAACCCATGAAATTTTTATCATTGAAATTAATCTAACACTACTGTACTCACATACAACCCAGTATTGGATGCTTGAAGTACGAGTATTCAGCAGTTAAGGAGAAAGAAGGTTGTAGGTCATTGATAGTATTCTCATATCGTAAATGGTGTGTCCATTTTTTTTTAATCCTTAGTTCTTCATAGTATTATGTCACATTCTATACTAACCTGTCATATCGTATTTAATCTTTCTGTAACTATGACACGTCATTCCCTCCACATTGTGGCATTAATTTAAGGACTTCTAATCCTCCCTACATGATCATATTGCCCATATACAATCAGATTTCTCTTTTTAGAGTTGTTCCTCTCTCATACGTACTCTTCCACTAGACAAGTGCTCCATAGCTTATACCATCTATATGAGTGGTACTCATTGTGGTAAGGTATATCAAAAAAGAGAGGATAAGTTATAATTTTGACAACTTAAAGACAGTTAATGCTTAAGTTATTGACATGATATTTTCATTTACTTATATTTATTAGATAACATGGAAGTACCAATTATCTGCTTTACCTATGATTACCAGTCATAATTACTTGAAAGTATGCTAAATGTGGTTTTTGTTATGTTAGAAATAGAATATCTTGTTTGTAATTCATCAAATACCATACCAAAACATTGTTAACTAGTTTTTCATTTGTCTCAATCATGGTTTTCTTGATTTGTTTACCGTCATATCTATAATTACAATCATAGCCTTTTCTTTCTCATAAAAGAAATATTAAACTTGAAAGTATATATATTATGCCATAAAATTATTTTTAATAATGATTTGAAAGACAAATATGTTTTTATAAGTAGGCACATTTTTTAATCAGTATAAATATCAACCCCTTTGGTTATATATTGTTACCAGAGTAAAAACCGCTTGAAGGCAATGTGTCAGTTATTGTTAGATATTTAGACAGTTTTATAAAGAAAACAAGTGTCGAGTATTGTCAGATTCTGAGACAGTTTTATTAATTTTGACTTTGAGGGCTTTTTACTTCTAACCTTTAATGTTTCTGTTTGTGATCTAGGTAGCGTATCCATGTATAATCATAAGATAATCAGTCCCATACATATTCTGTGGATGGATAATGCCAACCTCATACCCGGGCTACAAGCCACATTACAGGTATATCTTAGTGCCTTTTCAAACACCAAATAGTAGTAGTATATACATTTTTATATATTTTCTATGTTCAGGCTTTAACTGTAAAATTAATTTACACTGATACATGACATTTTTACGAGAAAGTAATTTGGTATTGGGGACTAATTAGTTGATAAGCTTTTGAACTTTAGTTCAGTTCTATAAATACTTTGTTTTATTTTTTTGACATTTTAATTAATTTGTTTTTAAATTTGTGATGAATAGATAAGAAAGACTTTTAGAAAGACTGGGAAAAATTCTTTGCATTTGGCAACGCATGACAATTATTCTTTCTGCAATTCATATAAGTACCTCATTTTGAAGTATCTGCGGGTTTGGGTCAGTGTAATATGGCTTGCTCATACCCAATCTACATGTGTAGAGTCTTTTTGTGCCAAAGCTCTCAATGACTTGTCTAAGCATTTCTGGTATAATGTATTTTTTCTCATTGCCATATAAATTGTTAAATATATGGTTATATTAATGTAGCTTCAACATAGTGTTTAGAGATATTTTATTGTATATTTAGGAATTCCAAAATACAAGAAGAAACAGAAAAATGCATTAAATTGCTAGTTGAATATAAATTTGAAACATTTGTTTCATTTTGAGGGAGAATTGGTTGTATAAGCGTAATATAACCATTCATATCTTTCCTTTGGAAATGCAGTTAAAGCAGCAAGTCCAAATAGACCTTTGGAGTATTATTGTTGCAGTTGACAGTAATATGAATTCTTTTACGACCATATTATATTCTTTTTTTATTGGTGTACATATTGTACTGTAGAGAAGAAATAACTGTGTAGTAATATTTTTTTAGTTTTGTGCATTTTCAGTGTTTTATGCGAGGTCATATACAGTAGTAAGGTGATTGTTGAGAGAGGGCAGTATCTGTATAATCCTAGAATAAAGTTTTAACTGCTTCTGGCTAGCCTGTAAGACTTAAATTAGTTGTACTTTATACAATGGATATTAGTGTACATCACCTCTTTTATATATATATATATATATATATATATATATATATATATATATATATATATATATATATATATATATATATATATATATATATATATATATCCTCTTTATCTCCATATAAAGTAGAAATTAGAGACATGTTTTCATGGTGCAAGTATTTTTCTGAACACCAAAGTATTGTCATACTACATAAACTCTAAACCCTACTTTTCCATTTTTTAAGTACTCTCTCCTATTAGTTTCATATTATTAATGATTGGCAGCACTTTATACTGTTCGTTGATAGTTGTAATGATAAAATTCAGATTTTTCACTGTTATTGTTTCAGGAAAGCAACCCCGTCATCAGGACTTGAATTTTATCACTGACATTATGTAAATATTTTTTACAACTGTATCACTTCATATACTTTATTCCTACATTTTCTAGACCTGTGATCCTCCTGACTGTTGACTTCATTCCATGGCAAATCCTCACACTAACAATTTTACATATGATATAGTAGTGCCCCTTATCCAGATCGGTTTCTTTATTCATTCCCTCTGCATACTAACAGCTGGAATGTGTTAAGAGTATTGGCCAGTGTATAGGAAGGCCTTGAATTAAATTGGGTCAGTACTGTATCAGATATATCAGCATGAACCCTCGACATGTGCTGACCGAGGATTGGAAGTAACACATAAGAATTTACTGACGTGTAAGTAGACAAAATGTTAGTATTTGCTAGAAATGTGATTGAAAGTACAATCAGTCATTCTCATAGTTATTCCAGCCTTATTTGACATATGACTCTGTGAGCCTTACTGGATGAAATTTTTCTCTCTCTCTCTCTCTTTCTTTATATATATATATATATATATATATATATATATATATATATATATATATATATATATATATATATATATATATATATATATATATATATATATATATATACACACACATACACACAGTACGTCCTCGTATAACGTCGTTTCGCCGTTACAAAGGCCAAAAAATAATTAATAAATAAATTTTTCAACCTACCTGCCTGGTGTGGTAAATTCAAACTGCGCCAAAATAATTTTGTGAGAGCGGTGGAGGAATACACAGCTAGCAGCGCTGCTGTATTCATATTTATTAAGTTAATGGCTTTATATATTTACTTGGTTATATTGAAGGATTATATTGAATATAAAAAAAAAATGCTATAAATACGATTTTATTCAAAATACATACGAATGCAAAGGTAGCAAATGCAACTGTATTCGTATTTATCAAGTTAATGGTTTTATTTATTTTTTTATAATTTTTTTTATATTGAAGGATTATATTGAATTTACAAAATAAAGCTGTAAATACTATTCGAAATACACACGAATACAAAGGTAGAAAAAAAACTGTATTTGTATTTATCAAGGTAATGGCTTTATTTTTTTTTTTTATATATTTAATTATATTGAAGGATTATACTGAATTTGTAAAAACAACATGAGCTGTAAATACGATTTTATTCGAAATACACACAAATACAAAGCTAGCAAACACATCTGTACTGTATTCGTATTTATGAAGTTAATGGCTTTATTTATTTATTTTTTTATATAAAGTTTGTTATATTGAATAATTATACTGAATTTAAAAAAATACCAAACACAGCTGTAAATACGATTTTATTCAAAATACTCAGCTAGCAAACACAACTGTATTCGTATTTATCAAGTTAATGGTATTATTGGAAGTAACACATAAGAATTTACTGACGTGTAAGTAGACAAAATGTTAGTATTTGCTAGAAATGTGATTGAAAGTACAATCAGTCATTCTCATAGTTATTCCAGCCTTATTTGACATATGACTCTGTGAGCCTTACTGGATGAAATTTTTCTCTCTCTCTCTCTTTCTTTATATATATATATATATATATATATATATATATATATATATATATATATATATATATATATATATATATATATATATATATATATATATATATATATATATATATATATATACAGTACGTCCTCGTATAACGTCGTTTCGCCGTTACAAAGGCCAAAAAATAATTAATAAATAAATTTTTCAACCTACCTGCCTGGTGTGGTAAATTCAAACTGCGCCAAAATAATTTTGTGAGAGCGGTGGAGGAATACACAGCTAGCAGCGCTGCTGTATTCATATTTATTATGTTAATGGCTTTATATATTTACTTGGTTATATTGAAGGATTATATTGAATTTAAAAAAAAAATGCTATAAATACGATTTTATTCAAAATACATACGAATGCAAAGGTAGCAAATGCAACTGTATTCGTATTTATCAAGTTAATGGTTTTATTTATTTTTTATAATTTTTTTTATATTGAAGGATTATATTGAATTTACAAAATAAAGCTGTAAATACTATTCGAAATACACACGAATACAAAGGTAGAAAAAAAACTGTATTTGTATTTATCAAGGTAATGGCTTTATTTTTTTTTTTTTATATATTTAATTATATTGAAGGATTATACTGAATTTGTAAAAACAACATGAGCTGTAAATACGATTTTATTCGAAATACACACAAATACAAAGCTAGCAAACACATCTGTACTGTATTCGTATTTATGAAGTTAATGGCTTTATTTATTTATTTTTTTATATAAAGTTGGTTATATTGAATAATTATACTGAATTTAAAAAAATACCAAACACAGCTGTAAATACGATTTTATTCAAAATACACACAAATACTCAGCTAGCAAACACAACTGTATTCGTATTTATCAAGTTAATGGTATTATTAATATATTTGTTTATATATTTGGCTACACTGAAGAATAATATTGAATTTAAAAAAAAATACCAAACACATAGCTGTAAATACGATTTTATGCAAAATATTTTGTTGAGTGTAGTGTAAGAATCAGGCATCATGCAGCATTAGTAGAGGGAGAAGAAGCACATCTCAGTTTATTCCCGCCTGCCATATTGTATCTAGTGCTTTCGTCTGCTCTCTCATTGTGATCCCCCGCTGTATCGCGTTTCTTGGTTCGCGTTTTCACTGTTTCACTTTTTTTTTTTTTTTTTTTTTTTTTTTTTTTTTTTTTTTTTTTTTTTGACACCAGGATGGGCCAAAATATGATAAAATAAAACAGACTTTATCAGGTTGTAAAGAGAAACGGAGATGGAGAGTGTAATGACCTGTCAGATGTGAAGAGATTATAAAAGATGTGTAATGAATATCCAGCTCTCTGCTGGGTTTTAATATACCTCTGCATTACTTTCATGATGTCTATTCCAATAATTCTGCTTAGATCTTATTATTATTATTATTATCATTGGCAACAATAATTTTCCTTTGATGATTGTGGAGATTATTATCATTATCATCATTATTATTATTATTATTATTATTAAGGGCTCATCAATGTTTGTACACCTGTTGGTTTATTTACTTTCAAAAACTGTGTAAAGTGCCCCTCCCTAGTTGGCTGGGACAAAGAGAGTGTGGGGTGTTGGGTGGATAGAATGTTGGAGAGAGAGAGAGAGAGAGAGATTCTGTAAGTAACTTGTTCATTCAACCAAAACTACATTATTTACAGTAAAAATAATGGTTTAATTACGAATTCGTAATAATAATGATGATGATAATAATAATAATAATAATAATAATAATAATAATAATAATAATAATAATAATCTCCCCAATCATCATCAAAGGAAAATTATTGTTGCTAATAATAATAATAATAATAATAAGATCTAAGGAGAATTTTTAGAATAGACATCATGAAAGTAATGCAGAGGTATAGTAAACCCAGCAGAGAGCTGGATATTCATTACACATCTTTTATAATCCCCTCACATCTGACAGGTCTTTACACTCTCCATCTCTGTTTCTCTTTACAGCCTGATAAAGGCCGTTTTATTTTATCATTTTTGGCCTGTCCTGTGTCATAATTGTCTTTAAAAAAAAAAAAAAAAATTTAAAGGTGTTCATACTTCGCGGTTTTCCTGTCTCGCGCCGGGTCCCGGAACCGAACTACCGCGATAAGGGGGGGATTACTGTGTATGTATATATATATATATATATATATATATATATATATATATATATATATATATATATATATATATATATATATATATATATATATATATATTACCCCGACTGGGACTTGAACCTAAGACACATAATTACTGTGCCAAGGCTGCCAACTATATTTTCACATATGGTAATGTGCTTATTTGATTCTTGCTGATGCCCAATTAGATTGGGATTTGAATTACATGCGAAAACAAGGCCACGAATGAGGTTAGGACAAACTGTAATATGTACAAAAAGGCATTAAGATAGAATGCGTTCATTTCTAGTATAGCAGGTAAGCGGTAAGGTTGGTTTCTCTTTTAAACCTTCTGTGGTGTAGTTGGTACCGCCTTGGCACAGTAATTATGTGTCCTAGTTCGAGTCCCAGTCGGGGTAAAATATGATTCATGTTCTTACATATGGTAATGTGCTTATTTAATTATATATATACAGTAATCCCTCGTTTATCGCGGGGGTTCGGTTCTGGGACCGGCCGCGATAGGTGAATTTCCGCAAAGTAGGAACACCTTAAAAAAAAAAATTTTTTTTTTTTTTAGATGATTATGACACCAGGACAGCCCGAAAATGATAAAATAAAACAGCCTTTATCAGGCTGTAAAGAGAAACAGAGATGGAGAGTGTAATGACCTGTCAGATGTGAAAGGATTATAAAAGGCGACTAAAAGTGGACGGGGCAGGGGGACTAGGAATCCCCCCCCTTGTACCAACCTCCTGTGAGACATCAAAGAAGAAGGGGAGAATAACTTCTCCCCAAACTGTTTTCCTTTTTTGATGTCGGCTACCCCCCAATAAAAGGGGGACACAGCCAAGGTATATGTATGTATGATTATTATTTTTAACAATAATTTTCCTTTGATGATGATTGTGGAGATTATTATTATTATTATTATTATTATTATTATTATTATTATTATTATTAATATTATTATTATTGTAGTCACCGTGGCTCAAGCGATAGCATCTGCGACTCTGAGGCGTCAGGTCGAGGGTTCGTGCCCCGTCACGGTCTGAGATTAGCAAGGGCATGCACTCAGGGTAACGATTACATCTGCCAAAACAAGTCCTTCGCAAGAAGGCAACCGTCCTAGCCCTTGTTTGAAAAGGGAGTCCGTGATGTAAAACCGGAACATTAATATTATTATTATTAATATTATTATTACGAATTTGTAATTAAACCATTATTTTTACAATAAATAATGTAGTTTTGGTTTAATGAACAAGAGTTAATTAAAGATTCTCTCTCTCTCTCTCTCTCTCTCTCTCTCTCTCTCTCTCTCTCTCTCTCTCTCTCTCTCTCTCTCTCTCTCTAACATTCTATTCTACCCAACCCTCCACACTCTCTTTGTCCCAGCCAACTAGGGAGGGGCACTGTACACAATTATTAAAGTAAATAAACCAACAGATGTACAAACAATTATGAGCCCTTAATAATAATAATAATAATAATAATGATAATAATCTCCACAATCATCATCATAGGAAAATTATTGTTGCCAATAATAATAATAATAATAATAACAATAAGATCTAAGGAGAATTATTGGAATAGACATCATGAAAGTAATGCAGAGGTATATTAAAACCCAGCAGAGAGCTGGATATTCATTACACATATTTTATAATCCCTTCACATCTGACAGGTCATTACACTATCCATCTCTGTTTCTCTTTACAGCCTGATAAAGGCCGTTTTATTTTATCATTTTTTGGCCCATCCTGGTGTCACAATAATCTTTAAATTTTATTTATTTTATTTATTTTTTTTAAATCCGCGATAGGTGAACCGCGAAATAACGAGGGATTACTGTATATATATATATATATATATATATATATATATATATATATATATATATATATATATATATATATATATATATATATATATATACCTGGGCTGTTTCCCCCTTTAATTGGGGGGTAGCCGACATCAAAAAAGGAAAACAGTTTGGGGAGAAGTTATTCTCCCCTCTACTCCCCTTCTTCTTTTCTTCTTCTTCTTTGACGTCTCACAGGAGGTTGGTACAAGGGGGGGGATTCCTAGTCCCCCCACCCCGTCCACTTTTAGTCGCCTTTTACGACACGCAGGGAATACGGTGAGGCTATTCTTTGATATTGTGCCCGCATATATATATATATATATATATATATATATATATATATATATATATATATATATATATATATAATATATATATATTTTTTTTTTTTTTTTTTTTTTACACACCAGGATGGGCCAAAAAAATAAAATAAAATAAAACAGCCCTCATCGGGCCTGGGCACGAAGAATACATAATGTAAAGAGAAACAGAGATGGAGAGTGTAATGACTTGTCAGATGTGGTGATAATAAAAGGTGTGTAATGAATACCAAGACTATTCAGTGTAGATGTAGGCATATATATATATATATATATATATATATATATATATATATATATATATATATATATATATATATATATATATATATATATATATATATATATATATGGACTAGGAATCCCCCCCCATGTACCAACCTCCTGCGAGACGTCAAAGAAGAAGGGGAGTAGAGGGGAGAATAACTTCTCCCCAAACCGTTTTCCTTTTTTGATGTCGGGTACCCCCCAATTAAAGGGGGAAACAGCCAAGGTATATATATATATATATATATATATATATATATATATATATATATATATATATATATATATATATATATATATATATATATATATATATATATATATATATATTTCCTATCTATCCAATCTACCTTGGCTGTTTCTCCCTTTACTTGGGAGGTAGCCGACATCAAAAAAGAAAACAATAAGGGGAATACTTTGCTAGACGTCAAAGTATATATATATATATATATATATATATATATATATATATATATATATATATATATATATATATATATATATATATATATATATATATATATATATATATATATATATATATATGAAGCAAAAAAAGGCCCATAAATAAAACACAAAAAAGAAGCGAAAATGTACTATATATTACGACTGGACTCCAGTCCTCTTCAGGTACAAATGAATTGATTAACAAAACTCTGGATAGAGGTGGGGAGAGATGCTAGCTATGATTCCCAGGAGGATCCACGATGGGATTATATTCAAACCTCAGGTCAGGTGGACGGTCATTTGGCATAATCTTCTTAATGAGGTCTTTTAATAATGCTTGATCCACAATGTCAGATCTCCACTGTCCATTTTGTAGTCCCTAGCATCAAGTTTAAACCTGAATGGGAATCGGATGGCAAGCTACCATTTTTGGATGTCTTACTTATGAGAGAACCCAACAAATACTCATTTACTGTTTATAGGAAGAAAACTTTCTCTGTCTCTTATATACACTTTCTAAGTTATCATGCTTTGTCTGTAAAAACTGGTGTTGCATGCAATCTTTTCCTAAGAGGTCTTAGAGTGTGTTCCACTCATCATTTGAAATACGAATTCAAATTAATCCGCCAACAATTAGAAAGTCTCATGTATCCCGCGTATGTAATCGAGAAAGCAATTAACAAAGCAAACAATATATTTTATAATGGGCCGACAGAACAGCCAAAAATAAACTACTAATACAATTAAAATACCCTATTTAGAAAATATTAAAATTCTCAGTGATCAATTAGGCAGAAGTAATCCTTTCATATTTAATTATCCCAAAACAATTGGTTCTTCACTTATTAACGTATATCAAAATAAAAAAGCTTTAGAAGCAGGGATTTATAAAATTGATTGCTGTTCCTGCAATAAATCTTACTTAGGTCAAACTGGTCGTTCGCTAGGCCAGAGAATTTCTGAGCGTAAAAGTACAGTGCAATATGGTGTTGAAAGTTCTGCTTTATTTGTGCATATGCGAGATACTGGTCACCATATTAATTGGAGTGAGTCCTCATTGCTATATAAGAGTAATTGCCAATATAGGAGAAAGATACTTGAAGCAGCCATTATAGAAAAATCAGAAACCTTGAATTTATCAAATGGACAGTGGAGATCTGACGTTGTGGATCAAGCATTATTAAAAGACCTCATTAAGAAGATTATGCCAAATGACCGTCCACCTGACCTGAGATTTGAAGATAATCCCATCGTGGATCCTCCTGGGAATCATAGCTAGCATCTCTCCCCACCTTTATCCAGTGTTTTGTATATATCAATTCATTTGTACCTGAAGAGGACTGGAGTCCAGTCGTAATATATAGTACATCTTCGCTTCTGTTTGCGTTTTATTTATGGGCCTTTTTTTGCTTCATATTGTGCTGTGATATAACAGTTTATTTTGCATATATATATATATATATATATATATATATATATATATATATATATATATATATATATATATATATATATATATATATATATATATACAGTGATCCCCTGTTTATCGGGGGGGTTCGGTTCCGGGACCGACCGTGATAGGTGAATTTCCGTGAAGTAGGATCGCCCTATACGTACATAGGTATTTTACATTTATTTTTACGTTTACTGTATAAACCTTCCCTGCACTGTTAACAAACCACCCTTTACTTTATTAATAACAGCGTGCAAGCGTAAATTTATATGAAAGTGATAGGTAAACTTTCCGTGAATGAGGTGGTAATCACGTGGCATCATCGAGAAGATGGCAGAAGTCACCGAACAAACCATATTAACAGAGTTGTTGGAGTGCTTTCACGCGTTCATACAGGGCTGCCAGACGTTTGAGTGTAAGGCCAGGTTCTTCGATTTCCTCGTGGCTAAGTTACGAAGTGAACTGAATATACAGTACATATGAAAACCCTTGATCATTATGAAAAATATGGAAGTGGAGAGGCCAAGTATCCTATCAGTGATATTTTGAAATACAGTATACTTTGGACTGCACAAACTGGTCTCAATTCAGGTCAGTCTTCAGAAACCAATTGTGTTCCTTCTCATTCTATGATGGAGGTGGATGGCATTGAAAACTGTGAAAATGATACTAATGCTCCCCCAGTAGAGGAAATCTTGTAACTCAGACGTTAAAGAAGATCTGCAGGAGCCGCTGGAAATTAAAGAGGAGTCTGTTGAGGCAAAGGAAATGATACTGATGCTCCCCCAGTAGAAGAAATCTCTTGTAAATCAGACATTAAAGATGATCTGCAGAAGCTGCTTGAAATTAAAGAGGAGTCTGTTAAGGCAAAGGAAATGATACTGATGCTCCCCCAGTAGAGGAAGTCTCTTGTAAATCAGACGTTAAAGATCTGCAGGAGCCGCTTGAAATTAAAGAGGGGCCTTTTGGGGCATAGGAGACTGTTATCGAAAGAACCCCTGAAGCATAACATATTAATAAGCACAACGCGAACTGCGCACATGTCAGTTAGACTGAACGAGTGAGGCGAGACAATGGAAGATGGTGGGAGAACCAAACTTCAATCAATACGCCAATCAGACCCCATGATACAGAACATACAGAAAAAGAATTCTGTGATTCCTCGTCTCTCACCCTTTCAGCCAATAGCATTCCATGAACTATCTCACGTAGGTGCGAGCCTTTGCGTTTTCCAAGACGCCAATACAGTGTACGCTATCGTACAGTATTTCACATTGTGCAATACTGTGTGTATATGTTTAAATTTATGTTTTTTACTATTTTTTACTGTTTTATTACTCTTAGGCTAGGAAATAGAATATTCTTGAATATTCATTACACACCTCATATTATCCCTTCACATCTGACAAGTCATTACACTCTCCATTTATGTTTCTCTTTGTTTTATGTATTCTTCGTGCCCAGACCTGATGAGGGCTGTTTTATTTTATTAGTTTTTGGCTCATTCTGGTGCCACAATCCTAAAAAAAAAAAAAAAAAAAAATGTTTTATCAATAAAATAATGAAAATTTCAATATGTACTAGCTCACGTAGGTAAGACCCTTTTCGTTTTCTGAAACGCTGATACCGGTATCGTATTTTACGTGGTATAATACTGTGATTATTTATGTTTTTTACTATTTTTTACTGTTTTATTATTCTTAGGCTAAGAAATACATTTTTTATCAATAAAATAATGAATCTACTGGAAATTTTAATAAATGCTAGCTTACGTAGGTGCGACCCTATGGTTTTTCCGAAACGCTGATACCGGTATCGTACTTCATATAGTGCAGAGTTACATGTTCAAATTTATGTTTTTTTTACTATTTCTTACTGTTTTATTATTTTTAGGCTTGGAAATACATTTTTTATCAATAAAATAATGAAAAATTTTTGTTTTCAATAAAATAATGAAAATACTGAACATTTTTATTTTTTTAATATTTTCGCATATACCCAGAAAAAAAAAAAACGCGATGCACTGAATTCACGATAGGTGAACCGCGATATAGCGAGGGATTCCTGGATATATATACTCAACTGGCTATTTACGCATTGCTATAATACGTGAAATTGGAATAATGCCTCCATAAAGTAATAGTAAAAAAATATGAAATGTGCGAGCTATGCGCGAGAAAAAGTGAAAAAAAAATGGTGGTTTAGTAACTGTGCAACTGCCTTTGAGGCAGTTTCCCGCCATGCTGCCATGTGCTCCAGTCATTCTTCACCCAATATTAACCCCAACAACAACCAGTGGTTTGCTCTCCCCCATCCTCCTCCCTTTCCTACCGCTTAAGTCTCCTCATTCTCCTACCGCTAACGTCATCTTTGTTTACGTTTGCAGATAAAGGCTTGTTCTCAGGGTTCATTAATTTTTTTTGCTGTACAGTATTTATTTGTAAATCTGTATACTGTATATCATTATACTCTACACTATTTTCGTGTTAATATAAATAATTATACGTCTTTCTGCTTTGTTATGTACTTATAAAATATGTTTTACTTATCTTATATCTTTGGCATAGTGTGTTTATGTACAGTTCTGGAACGATTATATGCCTATTATCATTGTTTCTTATGGTAAATGACTGGTTACATTACGCGAATTTTGCATTACATGTCACTTCTGAGAACCTATCCTCGCGTTGTTCCAAGAGGTGAGTATATATATATATATATATATATATATATATATATATATATATATATATATATATATATATATATATATATATATATATATATATATATATATATATATATACACAAAAACTCCCCTACCAATGAACAATCGAGTTACGAACATTCACAGATACGAACAATAACCTACCCATTAACTACCCATGTATGAATGTATTACTGTACTGTACTGTATTATTACATTATTGTGACTTAAAATTCGGTAATACTGTATACTTTATGTTTTATGTATTAGGTAAGTGCTTATGTATGTAATGTACAGTAATTTTTGTTTTACCTAAACACAACTTACGAACAATTTTACTTAAGAACGGACTTCTGGAACCTAACTAGTTTGTAAATTGGGGAGTATATATATATATATATATATATATATATATATATATATATATATATATATATATATATATATATATATATATATATATATATATATATATATATATATACCTAGTTCTTAGAATAACGCTAAGATAGGTTCTCAGAAGTGCCGCATATTGTAATTTTCACATAATTTAACGAGTAATTTTAGAAACAATGAAAATGGGCATAGATACGTTTCACAACCGTCCATAGACACACTGTACCAAAGATATAAGATAAGTAAAACATTTTATAAGTGCATAACAATGCAGAAAGACCTGTAGTTATTTATATTAACATGCAAATAGTGTACAGTATAAAGGATATACAGATTTACTGTACAGTAAACCAATTAATGCACTCTATTATGCAGTAGGCAACAGGCATACACTGGGACATGCATGGTGGCGGTGAGCACGAGGATGCAAACGTTTTGCCGCCTCCGTATCAACTAATGCACCATCGCACGCTATTTCCCTGATGATATTATATCGAAAGTTTGTTTGCTGTTTGTTCTTAATGCTTTTTTAAAAATCTTTTCATAATATTCCATTGCATTAAGCGGTAGAAGAGGAGGAGGATAAGGGAGTACGAACCTCTATCAGCAAACGTTTTTCCGCTTCCGTATCAGCTGATGCTAATCACTATTCAGGCACAATATCTTACTCATAAAATATTTATTTACTCACCCTATTTGGTGTTTATCTAATTTTCAAGATTATAGTATTATTAATATTCCTTGGTTCTAAACATTATTCTATCTTCTTTACATATCAAACATGATGCACAAAATCTTAATGTAAACAAAGTCAGTTGAGACAAAAAGAAAACTATACAATTCGTTACAAAACAAACTTAGACCGTATTGTACATGGGAAACTTAAATGAAATATATATATTCTCTACACGCTATATCCCTGACGATATTATACCGAAAGTTTGTTTGCTGTTTGTTCTTAATGCTTATTTCAATTTTCTTCATAATATTTGATCGCATTAAGCAGTAGAGGAGGAGTAGGATGCGAGAGAACGAACCTCTACCGGCAAACGTTTTGCTACTTCCGTATCAGCTGATGCACCCTCACACGCTATTTCCCTGACGATATTATATTGAAAATATGTTAGCTGTTTGTTCTTAATGCTTTTTTTCCATTTTCTTCATAAAATCCGATCGCATTAAGCGGTAAAAGAGGAGGAAGATGGCAGAAAAGTGCCTCCAAGGCGGTCGATTTTTTACTAAAAAAAATTTTTTCAAATTTATTTGCATGGGCATTATTCGCGAATTTCGTATTTTTTTACTATTATATTTTAGGGGCGTTATTGCAATTTTGCTGTTAAAAAAAATGCGAAAAAAAGGAACAAGGTGTGTATATATATCATACATACATACATATACCTTGGCTGTTTCCCCCTTTAATTGGGGGGTAGCCGACATCAAGAAAGGAAAACTGGGGAGAAGTTATTCTCCCCTCTACTCCCCTTCTTCTTTGACGTCTCGCAGGAGGTTGATACAAGGGGGGGGGATTCCTAGTATATATATATATATATATATATATATATATATATATATATATATATATATATATATATATATATATATATATATATATATATATATATATATATATATATATATACAGTAATCCCCCCATTATCACGGTAGTTCGGTTCCGGGACCCGCCGCGAGTCAGGAAAACCACGAAGTAGGATCAGCCTATATGTACATGGATATTTTAATTTATTTTTACGTTTACACTGTATAAATCCTCCCTGTACTGTTAACAAACCACCCTTTACTTCATAAATAACACCATGCAACGTAAATTTATATGAAAGTGATAGATAAAATTACGGTGAATGAAGTGGTAATTACATGACATACTCCTGTACATAGGTATTTTACAATAATAATTTGCCAAAAAAAAATCGCGATACAGTGAAAACGCGAACCAAGAAACGCATTACAGCGGGGAATCACTGTGTGTATATGTATATATATATATATATATATATATATATATATATATATATATATATATATATATATATATATATATATATATATATATATATATACAGTGTTGCATCACTTATCGCGGTAGTTCGGTTCCGGGACCCGGCGCGAACCCGGGAATCCGTGGCGTAGAGATCAGCCTATATGTACATAGATATTTTAATGTATTTTTACGTTTACACTGTATAAACCCTCCCTGTTCTGTTAAAAAAACACCCTTTACATTATAAATAACAGCAAGCAACGTAATTTTTTATATGAAAGTGATAGGAAAACTTACCATGAATGAGGTGATGATGACTTACGTAAAATACCGGCCGACATCCACAGACTTTTTTCCTTCTTTCAACATATCTAAGAGTTTCACTTTATCTACAATGGTTAACATTTTCCTTTGCTGCTTAGGCTCACTACAAGAAGCTGTAGAAGATGAAGGATGCTTGGGAGGCATTGCAAAGGTTAAAATATGCGAGTAAAATAATCACAAGCAAAACATATTAATAATAATAAGCACAACATGAATGGCGCACACAAGTGAGGCGAGATAATGGAAGATGGTGGAAGCCTTTGTCCGAAACGCTGATAGCGGTATCGTATTTTACATGTTGCAATACTGTTAGTATTTATGTTTTTTACTATTTTTTAGTTATATTATTCTTAGGCTAAGAAATACGTTTTTTTTATCAATAAAATCATGAAACTACTGGAAATATAAATATATATGCTAGTTCACGTAGCTTCGACCCCAATACATTGAACGCTATCGAACACTATTTCGTATGATGCAATATCGAACACAAGCAAAACGTGAGTTAGACTGAACAAGCCTTTGTCCAAAACGCTGATAGCGGTATCGTATTTTACATGTTGCAATACTGTTAGTATTTATGTTTTTTACTATTTTTTACTGTTTTATTATACTTAGGCTAAGAAATACGTTTTTTTTATCAATAAAATCATGAAACTACTGGAAATATAAATATATATGCTAGTTCACGTAGCTTCGACCCCAATACATTGAACGCTATCGAACACTATTTCGTATGATGCAATATCGAACACAAGCAAAACGTGAGTTAGACTGAACAAGCCTTTGTCCAAAACGCTGATAGCGGTATCGTATTTTACATGTTGCAATACTGTTAGTATTTATGTTTTTTACTATTTTTTAGTTATATTATTCTTAGGCTAAGAAATACGTTTTTTTTATCAATAAAATCATGAAACTACTGGAAATATAAATATATATGCTAGTTCACGTAGCTTCGACCCCAATACATTGAACGCTATCGAACACTATTTCGTATGATGCAATATCGAACACAAGCAAAACGTGAGTTAGACTGAACAAGCCTTTGTCCAAAACGCTGATAGCGGTATCGTATTTTACATGTTGCAATACTGTTAGTATTTATGTTTTTTACTATTTTTTAGTTATATTATTCTTAGGCTAAGAAATACGTTTTTTTTATCAATAAAATCATGAAACTACTGGAAATATAAATATATATGCTAGTTCACGTAGCTTCGACCCCAATACATTGAACGCTATCGAACACTATTTCGTATGATGCAATATCGAACACAAGCAAAACGTGAGTTAGACTGAACAAGCCTTTGTCCAAAACGCTGATAGCGGTATCGTATTTTACATGTTGCAATACTGTTAGTATTTATGTTTTTTACTATTTTTTACTGTTTTATTATACTTAGGCTAATAAATACGTTTTTTTTATCAATAAAATCATGAAACTACTGGAAATATAAATATATATGCTAGCTCACGTAGCTGCGACCCCAATACATTGAACGCTATCGAACACTATTTCGTATGATGCAATACTGTGAGTTATACTGTACGTACGTATATCATTCAGTTATTAGTACAATGTATACATACATACATATACCTTGGCTGTTTCCCCCTTTAATTGGGGGGTAGCCGACATCAAAAAAGGAAAACAGTTTGGGGAGAAGTTATTCTCCCCTCTACTCCCCTTCTTCTTTGACGTCTCACAGGAGGTTGGTACAAGGGGGGGATTCCTAGTCCCCCCGCCCCGTCCACTTTTAGTCGCCTTTTACGACACACAGGGAATACGGTGAGGCTATTCTTTGATATTGTGCCCGCCCCACAGGGCACTGCCCGTATATTAATTTAAAATTCATGTACTTATTTGATGATTGTACAAAATCTATTGTATTTATTCACTGTAATTTGGACCAAATATTCCTTTTGTAGAGATTATACTGTACTTTTCAAAAGAGGTGGTCAATAACGGTATCTATCTATCTATCTACATTTATGTTTTTTACTATTTTTTACTGTTTTATTATTCGTAGGCTGGGAAATAATTTTTTTTTATCAATTAGATAATGAAATATGTTTTTTCAATAAAAACAAAAATGAAAATACTGAGAATTTTTTTTTTTTATATTTTTTCATATACCCATGAAATAAAATAATAATTTATCCAAAAAAAAACCGCGATAGAGTGAGAAAGTGAACCAGGAAGCGCGAATAACTGGGGTAACAGTGTATACAGAAATCCCTCGTTTATCGCGAGGGTTCGGTTCCGGGACCGGCCACGATAGGTGAATTTCCACGAAGTAGGAACACCTTTGAAAAAAAAAAAAAAAAAATTTTTTTTTTTTTTTTTTTACACTTCTTCCACGAGTACAAAGAGCATTACGATAAGAAAATATCATAATCATCATTTTATATATATATATATATATATATATATATATATATATATATATATATATATATATATATATATATATATATATATATATATATATATATATATATATATATACACACAGTCATCCCCCCCTTATTGCGGTAGTTTGTCCGGGACCCGGTGCGAGACAGGAAAACTGCGAAGTAGGATCAGCCTATATGTACATAGATATTTTAATTTATTTTTACGTTTACACTGTATAAACCCTCCCTGTGCTGTTAACAAACCACCCTTTACTTCATAAATAACAGCATGCAATGTAAATTTATATGAAAGTGATAGATAAAATTACGGTGAATGAAGTGGTAATTACATGACATACTCATGTACATAGGTATTTTACAATTATTTTTGCCAAAAAAAAAAACGTGTTGCAGTGAAAACGCGAACCAAGAAACGCGATCCAGCGGGGGATCACGGTGTATATATATATATATATATATATATATATATATATATATATATATATATATATATATATATATATATATATATATATATATATATATATATATATATATATATATATATATTATCCTACTATGAATCTACGGTATTACCAAGCCAATTTTTACTAATTTCCCTTCTGAACCTATATTTATTAAGCTTAAATCCATTACCCATTACGAGTTCTGGTTTGATCATGAATTTTTAAAACTTTATTATCACCCTTGTAATGACCTGTCAGATGTGAAGGGATTATAAAAGATGTGTAATGAATATCCAGCTCTCTGCTGGGTTTTAATATACCTCTGCATTACTTTTATGATGTCTATTCCAAAAATTCTCCTTAGATATTATTATTATTTTTATTAATATTAATATTATTATTATTATTATTATTATTATTTTTAACAATAATATTCCTTTGATGATGATTGTGGAGATTATTATTATTATTAATTTCATTATTATTACGAATTTGTAATTAAACCATTATTTTTACAATAAATAATGTAGTTTTGGTTGAATGAACAAGAGTTAATTAAAGATGTCTCTCTCTCTCTCCAACATTCTATTCTACCCAACCCCCCACACTCTCTTTGTCCCAGCCAACAAGGGAGGGGCACTGTACAGTTATTAAAGTAAATAAACCAACAGATGTACAAACAATGATGAGCCCTTAATAATAATAATAATAATAATAATAATAATAATAATAATAATAATAATAATAATAATGATAATAATCTCCACAATCATCATCAAAGGAAAATTTTTGTTGCCAATAATAATAATAATAATAATAACAATAATAATATCTAAGGAGAATTATTGGAATAGACATCATGAAAGTAATGCAGAGGTATATTAAAACCCAGCAGAGAGCTGGATATTCATTACACACCTTTTATAATCCCTTCACATCTGACAGGTCATTACACTCTCCATCTCTGTTTCTCTTTACAGCCTGATAAAGGCTGTTTTATTTTATCATTTTTTGGCCCATCCTGGTGTCATAATCATCTTGGGGAAAAAAAAAAAAAATGGCCAAAAAAAAATCCACGATAGGTGAATCGCGATAGAGCGAGGGATTACTGTATATATATATATATATATATATATATATATATATATATATATATATATATATATATATATATATATATATATATATATATATATATATATAGTCGGAATAGACCTATTTTCGAAACTAGGTCCCCCACCCAATGTTAAAATTAAATCATTTTAAACATAGGAAAATAATATAAGTTCCTAATCTCTGATAAAAAAAATACTAAAACTAAACTTAATAGTATTGCTTACCTTTACCTGTGTAACATAAATTATATCAATAGTAAAATTACACTACTGTAGTCACCGTGGCTCAAGCGGTAGCGTCGGCGACTCTGAGGCGTCAGGTCAAGGGTTCGCATCCTGTCACGGTCTGAGGTTAGCAAGGGCATGCACTCAGGGTAACGATTACATCTGCCAAAACAAGTCCTTCGAAAGAAGGCAACCGTCCTAGCCCTTGGTTGAAGAGGGAGTCCGTGACGTAAAACCGGAACAAAGTAAAATTACACTACTGTACAGTACATTATTGCTTACCTTTACTCATGTAATAAATTATATCAATAGTAAAATTATACTACAATACAGTACACTATTGCTTTCCTTTACTCGTGTGACATAAATTATATCAATAGTAAAATAACACTACAGTACAGTACATTATTGCTTACCTTTACTCGTGTGGTTGGCTTGCTCACTGGAAGGGGTATTGTATGGGAGGGAGAGACAGGCTTATTGGGAGGTGGAAGCTGGAGAGGCAGGTGCTGCGGAGACTGGGGCAAGTGAGTCTTGAGAGGCAAAGGAACATACAACAGATGAAGGAGATACTAGGGCACATGAGTCTATTAAGGTAGAGGATACAGGATGTTTTGGTGTGGACTCTACCTTCATGAAGAATTGGTCAAGGAGTCTGGAAGGATGCCCTCTTCTCGTATATTTCCTTGTAACACCGCAGGGCATTATTGATCCCTCTCTCGACCTTAGTGTAGCTGGCAATGTTGGGGTCCTGAGGCTCGAGCTCTGCCAACAGTTCCTCTGCCAAGGCAAACGTTTCTTCCAATTCCTTGGCTGTGAATCTCTTGGGCTTGGTAGTTCTTCCTCCTCTTCTATCAGCTGCTTTTCCAGTTGAATTAGGTCCTCAGTAGATAACTCCTCGCCATAAGATTCCAGGAGCTCATTTACATCTTCAGCCTCCGCCTCCAACTCGAGATCCTTAATAGTGACTACTACGTTCTTGGATACAGACTCTACTGTCTCCTCAAAACCTCCGCAGTCATTCACAAAATAGGGGCATGCTTCTTTCCATACCCCATTCAAGTTGGTTTGCAGCAATCCCTCCCAAGCATCACCAATATTCTTCACAGCATGAAGAATATTGTACGACTTCCAGAAGTCCTTTAGAGTCAAGTTCTTATTCTTATCAGTTGCCCTGAGAGCCATAGCGATTGAACTTCGGAGGTAGTAGACTTAAAAAGAGGCAATGACCCCCTGATCCATTGGCTCTAATAGGGAAGTGGTATTAGGTGGAAGGTAAACCACCTTTACATTAGGATGGAAGTCATCCAAATGGGCAGGGTGACCAGGGGCATTGTCCAGGATTAGCAACACCTTAAAGGGCAGACCCTTTCAAGCACAGTACTTCTCTGCTTCAGGGATAAAATGGTTGCTGAACCAGTCCTCAAATATTTGAAGGGTTATCCAAGCCTTCTTGTTTCACTTCCAGGTGACTGGCAATTGACCCTCCCAAACGCCGTTGAGTACCCTTGGGTGTTCTGCTAAATAAATCAACAAGGGGTTCAGCTTACAGTCTCCAGCACCATTAGCCCCCAGAAGTAAAGTCAGTCTCTCCTTGCTGACTTTATGGCCTGGTGCTGTCTTCTCCTCCTTGGCAATGTACGTACAACTTGGCATACACTTCCATAATAAGCTAGGCTCATCCACGTTACATCCACCCTTATTTTCTCAGCCAGAGCAATAGGAAACATTTTTGCTGCTTCCTCATCACCATTAGCAGCTTCACCTTGCACTCTTATATTATGCAAATTAGCATGAGCTTAAACACGATTAAACCAACCCCTACTAGCCACAAACTCATACACCTGCACTGCCTTCCCACTTTTCTCTTTACAAGGCTTCAAACAAAATTTTAGCCTTTTCCTGTATTAGCATAATGCTTATTGGGGTATGCTGTCAATTTTGGTCTTCAAGCCAGAGCACTAGCAATCTCTTCATCTCGACCATAAGGCGGCTACACTGCCTAGTGATCACAGTAGACATCATAGGAGTTGAACCTCTCACGTGGTCACAGATGCCATCTTTGTCTTTGATGATCGTGGCCATCGTCATACAGGCTAATCCAAGATTGCGACCAGTGTTCATAGAATATTCTCCCTTTCCAGCACAGTTTACTACTTCAGTTTTTATTTCCATGGTGATGGCTTTTCTTAGAAATGTCATCAGAACTATCACTAATATGCTTGGGAGGCATAGTTATGTCAGTAAAGAGCGAACACAATGAGAGAGCAGATCAAACATGAGGCACCATGTGGCGGGCAGGAATAAACTGAGCGGTGGTTCTTCTTCCTCTTCAAAGGCTGCGTGACACAGTATTCTTACACAACGCTCAACAAATTATTGAGAATAAAATCATATTTACAGTCATGTGTTTGTTTTTTTTTTAAATTCCATATAACCAAATAAAAAAAAACATTAACTTTAATAATACGAATACAGCTGTGCTGCTAGTTACGTATTCATGTGTGTTTCGAATAAAATCGTATTTACAGCTGTTTTTTTTTTTTAATTCAATATAACCAAATATATTAATAACTACATAAAGCCATTAACATGCTAAATATTAATATAGCTGTGCTGCTAGCTGTGTATTCATCCGCTGCAATCACAAACTGTTCAGCACGCATGGTTTGAATTTACGGCACCAGCCAGGTAGGTCGAAACATTAATTTATTAATAATTTATTGACCTCTGACATAATGGCGTAACTCTGAACAATGTTATTAGAGGACTCCTTCCATATATATATATATATATATATATATATATATATATATATATATATATATATATATATATATATACCTTGGCTGTTTCCCCCTTTAATTGGGAGGTAGCCGACATCAAAAAAGGAAAACAGTTTGGGGAGAAGTAATTCTCCCCTCTACTCCCCCTCTTCTTTGACGTCTCACAGGAGGTTGGTACAAGGAGGGGGATTCCTAGTCCCCCCGCCCCATCCACTTTTAGTCGCCTTTTACGACATGCAGGGAATACGGTGAGGCTATTCTTTGATATTGTGCCCGCCCATATACACACACACACAGTGTTCCCCCCCTTATCGCGGTAGTTCGGTTCCGGGACCCGGCGCGAACCAGGAAATCCGCGGAGTAGGATCAGCCTATATGTACATAGATATTTTATTTTATTTTTACGTTTACACCGTATAAACCCTCCCTGTACTGTTAACAAACCACCCTTTACTTCATAAATAACAGCATGCAACGTAAATTTATATGAAAGTGATAGATAAAATTACGGTGAATGAAGTGGTAATTACATGACATACTCATGTACATAGGTATTTTACAATTATTTTTACGTTTACGTACTGTATAAACCCTCCCTGCACTGTTAAAAAAACACCCTTTACATTATAAATAACAGCAAAGCAACATAAATTTTTATGAAAGTGATAGGGAAACTTACCGTGAATGAGGTGATGATGACGTGACATACATAGGTATTTTACAATTATTTTTACGTTTACGTAAAATAGCGGCCGACATCCACAAACTTTTTTCCTTCTTTCAACATATCTAAGAGTTTCACTTTATCTACAATGGTTAACATTTTCCTTTGACACTTAGGCTGACTACCAGAAGCCTTAGAAGGTAAAGGAGGTTTGGGAGGCATTGCAAAGGTTAAATTACTCGTGAAAACACAATCACAAGCAAAACGAATTAATAAGCACAACGAGAATGGCGCACACGTGAGTTAGACTAAGCGAGTGAGGCGGCACATTGGAAATTGGAGGGAAAAGCAAACTGCAATGAAAAAGCCAGTCAAACCCCATGATACAGAACATATTGCAAAACAATTCTGTGATTCGTCGTCTCCCAATCTTTCAGCCAATAGCATTCCATGAACTATCTCACGTAGGTGAGAGCTACTGGAAGTATAAATATATATGCTAGCTCATGTAGCTATCGGACACTATTTCGCATGATGCAATACTGAGAGTTATACTGTACGTACGTATATCTAAATTTATGTTTTTTACTATTTTTTACTGTTTTATTATTCTTAGGCTAGGAAATACTTGTTTTATCAATAAAATAATTAAAATTTGAATATTCACTAGGTCACGTAGGTGAGAGCCTTTGCGTTTTCCGAAACACTGATACCGGTATCGTATTTTATGTGGTGCAATACTGTTTACTATTTTTTACTGTTTTATTATTCTTAGGGTAAGAAATACGTTTTTTTATCTATATAATCATGAAACTACTGGAAATATAAATATATATGCTAGCTCACGTAGCTATCGGACACTATTTCGCATGATGCAATACTGTGAGTTATACTGTACGTACGTATATCTAAATTTATGTATATGCTAGCTCACGTAGCTATCCTACACTATTTTGCATGATGCAATACTGTGAGTTATACTGTACGTACGTATATCTAAATTTATGTTTTTTACTATTTTTTACTGTTTTATTATTCTTAGGCTAGGAAATACTTGTTTTATCAATAAAATAATGAAAATTTTAATATTCACTAGGTCACGTAGGTGAGAGCCTTTGCGTTTTCCGAAACACTGATACCGGTATCGTATTTTACGTGGTGCAATACTGTTCACTATTTTTTACTGTTTTATTATTCTTAGGCGAAGAAATAAGTTTTTTTATCAACAAAATCATGAAACTACCAGAAATATAAATATATATGCTAGCTCACATAGCTATCGGACACTATTTCGCATGATGCAATACTGTGAGTTATACTGTACGTATATCTAAATTTATGTTTTTTACTATTTTTACTGTTATTATTCGTAGGCTGGGAAATAAATTTGTTTTATAAATTAAATAATGAAATTTTTTTTTTCAATAAAAAAATGAAAATACTGAAAAATTTTATTTTTTCAATATTTTAATATTTTTGCGTATACCCAAAAAATGAAATAATAATTTATCAAAAAAAAAAACCCGATACAGGGAGAACGCGAACCAAGAAACGCGAATAACCGGGGAACACTATATATATATATATATATATATATATATATATATATATATATATATATATATATATATATATATATATATACACAGTAACCCTTTGTTTATCGCGGGAATTCGGTTCCGGGACCGGCCGCAATAGGTGAATTTCCGTGAAGTAGGAACACCTAAAAAAAATATATATATAGTGATCCTTCGCTCTATCGCAATTCTTCTCTCGCGAATTCACTATATTGTGATTTTTTGGGGGCAATTTTTTTTTTTGTGGGTATATGCAAAAATATTAAAATATTATAAAAATAAAAATTTTCAGTATTTTAATTTTTTTCTTGAAAAAAAAAAAGTCATTATTTTATCGATAAAAAAAATTTATTTCCCAGCCTACAAATAATAAAACAGTAAGAAATAGTAAAAAAACATAAATTTGAACATGTAACTCTGCACCATAGAATGTACGATACCGGTATCAGCGTTTCGGAAAACGCAAAGGGTCGCACCTACATGAGCTAGTATATATTAAAATTTCCAGTAGTTTCATGATTTTATTGATAAAAAAAATTTATTTCTTAGCCTAAGAATAATTAAACAGTAAAAAATAGTAAAAAACATAAATACTAACAGTATTGCACCATGTAAAATACGATACCGGTATCAGCGTTTCGAAAAACGAAAAGGGTCGCACCTACGTGAGCTAGTACATATTGATATTTTCATTATTTTATTGATAAAACAAGTATTTTCTAGCCTAAGAGTAATAAAGCAGTAAATAATAGTAAAAAACATAAATTTAGATATATAACTCACAGTATTGCATCATGTGAAATACTGTCCGATAGCGTACAATGTATTGGGGTCGCACCTACGTGAGCTAGCATATATTAAAATTTCCAGTATCATGATTTTATTCATAAAAAAACGTATTTCTTAGCCTAAGAATAATAAAACCATAAAAAATAGTAAAAAACATAAATAACAGTATTGCAAAATGTAAAATACGATACCGGTATCAGCGTTTCGGACAAAGGCTCGCACCTACCTGAGATAGTTCATGGAATGCTATTGGCTGACAGAGTGAGAGACGAGAAATCACAGAATTGTTTTTCTGTGTTCTGTATCATGGGGTCTCATTGGCTTTTTCATTGAAGTTTGGTTCTCCCACCATCTTCCATTGTCTCGCCACACTCGTTCAGTTTAACTCACGTGCTGGCCGTTCACGTTGTGCTTATTAATAAGTTTTGCTTGTGATTTTTTCAATCGCGTATTTCAACCTTTGCAATGCCTCCCAAGCATCCTTCATCTTCTAAGGCTTCTGGTAGTGAGCCTAAGCGGCAAAGGAAGATGTTAACCATAACAGATAAGGTGAAAGTCTTAGATATGCTGAAAGAAGGAAAAAGGTTTACGGATGTCGGTCGCTATTTTGGCCTCAATGAATAACTGCCGTAAAGCTGTTATTGGCTGCGGAATAATTTACTCGAGTCTAAAAACGTCATTACCACCTCATTCTTGGTAAGTTTACCTATCACGTACATATAAATTTACGTTGCATGCTGTTATTTATATATATATATATATATATATATATATATATATATATATATATAAAGTACTTACTAATTTTGTGACCTAAACTGGTCACCTTCTCAAAGTACAATGGCAAGAGATACAACTAGCAATTGTTCTACTGTTTTGCTAGTTGTATCTCTTGCCATTGTACTTTCAGAAGGTGACCAGTTTAGGTCACAAAATTAATAAGTACTTATTATATATATATTTTCGTTGTTTTATTTAATGGGCTTTTCCTAATATATATATATATATATATATATATATATATATATATATATATATATATATATATATATATATATACACAGTGTTCCTTCCATTATCGCGAGGGTTCGGTTCTGGGACCCGGCGCGAGACAGGAAAATCGTAGAGTAGGATCAGCCTATATGTACATAGATATTTTAATTTATTTTTACGTTTACACCGTATAAACTGTATAAACCCTCCCTGTACTGTTAACAAACCACCCTTTACTTCATAAATAACAGCATGCAAGCGTAAATTTATATGACATACTCATGTACATAGGTATTTTACAATTATTTTTACGTTTACAGTATAAACCCTCCCTGCACTGTTAAAAAACCACCCTTTACTTTATAAATAACAGCATGCAACGTAAATCTATATGTACGTGATAGGTAAACTTACCTTATCTGTTATGGTTAACATTTTACTTTTCTGCTTAGAAGCCTTAGAAGATGAAGGATGCTTGGGAGGCATTGCGAAGGTTAAAATATGCGAGTAAAAAAATCACAAGCAAAACATATTAATAAGCACAACGTGAACAGCGCACACGTGAGTTAGACTGAATGAGCCTTTGTCCGAAACGCTGATAGCGGTATAAATAACAGCATGCAACGTAAATTTATATGTACGTGATAGGTAAACTTACCTTATCTGTTATGGTTAACATTTTCCTTTGCTGCTTAGGCTCACTATAAGAAGCCTTAGAAGATGAAGGATGCTTGGGAGGCATTGCAAAGGTTAAAATATGCGAGTAAAAAAATCACAAGCAAAACGTATTAATAAGCACAAAGTGAACGGCGCACACGTGAGTTAGACTGAACGAGCCTTTGTCCGAAACGCTGATAGCGGTATCGTATTTTACATGTTGCAATACTGTTAGTATTTATGTTTTTACTATTTTTTACTGTTTTATTATTCTTAGGCTAAGAAATGCGTTTTTTTATCAATAAAATCATGAAACTACTTGGAATATAAGTATATATGCTAGCTCACGTAGCTGCGACCCCAATACATTGTACGCTATCGGACACTATTTCGTATGATGCAATACTGAGTTATGCTGTACGTACGTATATCTAAATTTATGTTTTTTACTATTTTTTACTTTTTTATTATTCGTAGGCTGGGAAATAAATTTTTTTTTATCAATTAGATAATGAAATATGTTTTTTTTTCAATAAAAAAAACGAAAATACTGAAATTTTGTTTTTTTAATATTTTAATATTTTTGCATATACCCCCCCAAAAAAAATAATTTGCCAAAAAAAAAAAAACGTGGTACAGTGAAAACGCGAGCCAAGAAACGCAATC
>JAXCGZ010003986.1:50000-106806 GCA_037179515.1 Halocaridina rubra
TCCACTGACGTTAGGTCAATATTCCCTGTGTATTCATGTAAAAACATGCCTCTGTCATCAGGTGCAAGTGAGGGAGTCCCAACAGTGGTAAGAAGAACTCGGCCTTCTTGAGTACAACAATCTTTGAGGATGTAAGTGTTTATTTTTCTTATAGCATTGTTCCAAAACATGAAAGCAGATGCTTTCAGCCACATTTGAATGAAAAATCGCCATGATATCTTTATTGGTTGAAAAGATATAGCATTTTAAAGGTCAATAAACTTTAAGTGTGTTTCTCATTTTTTAAAAAGTGGAACTTTTGACCTTATTTCACTCATAGCCTCAAACGTGGTACAGTTTAGAGACTAAGCGCCCGCCTCATTTCCAATTTCCCACTAACACGGTCATGTGTTTCTGTCTATAAACCTTGAGGAAAAACTGTAAGTGTCGGTGACTTTGGTGAGAGAACAGCTCTCCCACTTACCACTCCTCTCCTTCTCCCTCTCCTACCGCTCTAGTCAACTGCTAACTGCCACCACACACCTAGGTTACTATTAAGGTGTTTTCTGACCTACGATGAAAAACCGGGTTACAATAGCTGTCAGAATGGAATCCTGTCGTAAATAGGGGACCCCTTGTGTGTATATATATATATATATATATATATATATATATATATATATATATATATATATATATATATATATATATATATATATATATATATATATATATATATATATATATATATATATATATATATATATATATATATAGTGCTCTCTCATTTATCGCTGGGGTTTGGTTCCGGGACCTGCCGCGAAAGGTGAAAATCCGCGAAGTAGGAGCACCATATTTATTATACGTGTTTTACATTTATTTTTACCTTTACTGTATAAACTCTCCCTGCACTGTTAAACAACTCACCCTTTACTTTATTAATAACAGCGCGCAAGTGTAAATTTATATGAACGTGATAGGTAAGATTACCGTAAATGACGTTTACATACTCCACAGCCATGACAGCTTTATGGCTGCTTTTTGCGAGAAGAACATGGTAATGAGGAGTTGCTTTCGTTGTTTCTTCATTTGTGCGGAGATGGTCTTGCAAGGAGTCATGGCATCGTCGATAACATTGCAGAAGTGCACCAAATGAACCATATCATCATCATGCTCCTGCAACAATTGTTGGAGTTCTTTGGCCATATTATACATGGCTGCCAGCCATTCGAGTGTAAGGCCAGGTTCTTCGACTTCATCGTGTGCTTCCTGTTGTTGTTCTTCCTCTTCTTCGCTGGCTGATTTTGTCATTTCCTCCAAGTCTTCATCAGTCAACGGCTGCGAGTGGCAGTCGATCAATTCATTGACATCTTCGAGACTCATATCTTTAAAGCCTCCTCCTCCTAGCAATGCAGCCAACTTCACAGCTTTCGCAACTGCCGAGTTATGCACTTCGTCAGGAGCGAATCCCTTGTAGTCGTAGATGACTTCGGGCTACAATTTTATCCAGCTGGCATTGATTGTGGCCGGCTTCATCTCTCTAATGGCATTCTGAATATTTTGAAGGCATGTAGCAATCGTATAGTTACACCAGTACGCCTTCAGTGTGAATTCTCTGTCCGCATCCATGGAGTCAACTAGGTTCGCCAGGGTATTTCGAGTGTAGAGGGCCTTGAACGCACGAATAACGCCTTTATCCATAGGCCGAATCAGTGATGTCGTATTCGGTGGCAGAAACTCTACCTGATCACCGTCATAATGGAGATCAGTTGCGTGGCCACCAGCATTATCCATCAAAAGAAGGACTTAAAATTCAAGGCCCTTCTCCGCAAGATAAACTCGGACCTGAGGGATAAAGCATTGGTAAAACCAGTCCGATGTGAGGCTTTTCATGATCCAGGCCTTAGGGTTATGCATCCAATACACTGGCAGCAGATTCTTGATTTTATTCTTCAAAGCCCCAGGGTTCTGTGACTTGTAGATAAGCCCTGGCTTTAACATAAAGCCGCAGCATTCCCGCACATGACGAGGGTAACGCGGTCTTTGTGCGCTTTAAATCCCGGGGCTTTAGCTTCTTCCTTGAAAAGAAAAGTGCAAGATGGCATACTCTTCCAAAATAACCCAGTCTCATCCATGTTGAACACTTGCTCAGGAGCATAACCGCCTTCCTCGATATTTTCTTGAAGTCATTGTTCACATAATCTTCAGCTGCAGCTGTATCTGCAGAGGCAGCTTCGCCATGCACCGAAACGCTCTTTAGGTCAAAGCGTTTTTGAAATTTGGCGAACCATCCCTTGCTAGCAATGAACGATGGTTTCCTCGGTGGAGAATCGTTAGACGGTGCTAGTTGTGGGTCCTCCATTTCTTCTTCTTTCTCCTCCTCCTCACGGTTGCCCCTGTCGTCGTCGGGTTCGTTTGCAGCGAATGTCTCATACAACTTCTTTGCTTTTGTTTGTATGATACTTGTATCCAAGCTCATGTTCTTCTTCCTGCAATCAGCAATCCACAGGACCAAAGCAGATTCCATCTGCACTATTATCTTATTGCGGGGTGTTATGACCCTCTTTGCTGTTTTGTTAAAAGTAAGAGTCGCTGTCTTCCTGATATTCACCTTGTCCTTCTTGATGTAGCAAACTGTAGATTCACTGATGCCAAAATGGCGGCCGACATCCGAGAACCATCTTCCTTCCTTCAGCATATCTAACAGTTTTACCTTATCTGCTGTGGTCAACATCTTCCTTTGCTGCTTAGGCTCACTACCAGAAGCCTTAGAAGATGAAGGACGCTTGGGCGGCATTGCAGGGGTTGAAATACAAAAGTTTCACAAAAAACACACGCAAAACGTATTAAGAGGCACAACACGAACGGCGCACACGTGAGTAACTGAATGGGTGAGGCGAGACAATGGAAGATGCTGGGAGAATCAAGCTTCAATCAAAAAGCCAATCAGACCCCAGGATATAGAACATACAGAACATAATTCTGTGATTCGTCGTCTCCCACCCATCAGCCAATAGCATCCCATGTACTATCTCACGTAGGTGCGACCCTTTACGTTTTCCAATACGCTATCGTACAGTAATTTATATGATGCAGTACAGTGAGTTACATGTTTAAATTTATGTTTTTTTACTATTTTTTACTGTTTTATTATTCTTAGGCTAGGAAATACAATTTTTTATCAATAAAATCATGAAAATACTGGAAATTTTAATATTTCCACATATCATGGATTCACGTGATATACCCAGAAAATCTGAGATATAAAACACATATGCTCGCCAAAAAATTCCACGATGCACTGAATTCGCGGTAGGTGAATCGCAATATAGCGAGGGATTACTCTATATATATATATATATATATATATATATATATATATATATATATATATATATATATATATATATATATATATATATATACACCTAGTTCTCAGAATAACGCCTAGATAGGTTCTCAGAAGTGTCGGGTAAGTGGAAAATCGCGTGAAAAAATGAGTCATTTTCCATAGGAAATAATGATAAAGGGCATAGATACGTTCCAAACCTTACATAGACACACCATGCCAAAGATATAAGTAAAAAACATATTTTATTACTACATAGCTAGGCAGAAAGCCCTGTATCTATTTTTAAGAGTATACAAAAGATATTCATATTCACTTTACAGCTAGAAATTAACATACATTACTGTACTGTACTCTATTATGCGGTGGGCAATAGTCATACAGTACACTGGGACATGCATGGTGGCCGTGAGCAAGTAACTTATGCGGTAGAAGAGGAGGAGGATGCAGGAGAATGAACCTCTATTCGCAAATGTAAACAAAGATAAAATAAAAATTATAAATAACCAAAGCAAGACTAAAAAAGAAAAAAAAATTAATTTTGCAATGCCTAAATTACCATATGACAGATTAAAAAACTTAATCTACATTCTCTAGAGAGGCGCAGAGTTAGGGGGGATATGATTGAGGTGTATAAATGGTTTAATGGGATTAACAAGGGTGATATTAATAAAGTTTTAAAAAGTCATGATCAAACCAGAACTCGTAATGGGTACTGGATTTAAGCTTGACAAATTTAAGTTCAGAAGGGAAATTGGTGAAAATTGGCTTGGTAATACCATAGAGTATTCCTAGTAGGATAATAAATGCCAATACCTTAGACACCTTCAAATGTAGATTAGATAGACATATGACAGAGGTAGGGTAGGTGTATATATAATGTATAATGATGATCTTTTCTTATCGTAATCCTCTTTGTACTCGTGTAAGAAGCGTCTGCGGGCGCTTATTTACTACTATTACTACTACTACTACTGATAAAAAAAAAAAAAAGGGGGGGGGGCGTTATTCGCAAAATTCGAATTTTTTACTATTATTCTTTGGGGGCGTTATTGCAATTTTGCGGATAAAAAAATCGTGCATTAAAGGAACAAGGGATATATATATATATATATATATATATATATATATATATATATATATATATATAATATATATATATATATATATATATATATATATATATATATATATATATATATACTGTATATATTGTTCCTTTTATACGCGATTTTTTTATATGCGAAATTGCTATAACGCCCCCCAAAAATAATAGTAAAAAACTCGGAATTCGCGAATAACTCCCCCCAATTTTATTTATTTATTTTTTTTTTTATAGATTATTGTGACACCAGGATGGACCAAAATATAATAGAATAAAACAGCCTTTATCAGGCTGTAAAGAGAAACAGATGGAGAGTGTAATGACCTGTCAGATGTGAAGGGATTATAAAAGATGTGTAATGAATATCCAGCTCTCTGCTGGGTTTTAATATACCTCTGCATTACTCTCATGATGTCTATTCCAAAAATTCTCCTTAGATCTTATTATTATTATTATTATTATTATTATTATTATTATTAGTTTTAACAATAATTTTCCTTTGATGATGATTGTGGAGATTATTATTATTATTATTATTATTATTATTAATATCATTATTATTACGAATTTGTAATTAAACCATTATTTTTGCAATAAATAATGTAGTTTTGGTTGAATGAACAAGAGTTAATTAAAGATCTCTCTCTCTCTCTCCTCTCTCTCTCTCTCTCTCTCTCTCTCTCTCTCTCTCTCTCTCTCCAACATTCTATTCTACCCAATAGGGTGGGTGTATATATAATGTATAATGATAATGATCTTTTCTTATCGTAATCCTCTTTGTACTGGTGGAAGAAGCCTCCGCGGGCGCTTATTTACTATATTTAAAAAAAAAAAAATTAATATAGTAAATAAGCGCCCGCGGAGGCTTCTTCCACCAGTACAAAGAGGATTACGATAAGAAAAGATCATCATCATTATACATTATATATACACCCACCCTACCTCTGTCATATGTCTATCTAATCTACATTTGAAGGTGTCTAAGTAATACAATTCAGAATCTGAATTTCAGATCAAAACTTAGCACGAGGGTCTGCCCCTCTCTTTTTTCTCTCTTACTTTATTTAATTTTCGTGCTTTTCCCTCCAATTCCCTTATATCCTTAATCCCCTCCCTTTTTATTCCCTCCTATCCTATCCCATCCTAAAAAAAAAAAAAAAAAATAAAGGTATTGGCATTTATTATCCTACTAGGAATACTCTACGGTATTACCAAGCCAATTTTCACCAATTTCCATTCTGAACCTAAATTTATAAAGATTAAATCCATTACCCATTACGAGTTCTGGTTTGATCATGAATTTTTAAAACTATTAATATCACCCTTGTTAATCCCTTTAAACCATTTATACACCTCAATCATATCCCCCCTAACTCTGTGCCTCTCTAGAGAATGTAGATTAAGTTTTTTTAATCTGTCATATGGTAGATTTAGGCATTGCAAAATTAATTTTTTTTTTCGTTTTTTAGTCTTGCTTTAGTTATTTATAATTATTTTATCTTTGTATACATTTGCAGATAGAGGTTCGTTCTCCTGCATCCTCCTTCTCTTCTACCACATAAGTTACTTGCTCACTGCCACCATGCATGTCCCAGTGTACTGTACAACTGTTGCCCACTGCATAATAGAGTAAAGTATAGTAATGTATGTTAATATCTAGCTGTAAAGTGAATATGAATATCTTTTGTATACTCTTAAAAATAGATACAGGGCTTTCTGCTTTGCTATGTAGTAACAAAAAATGTTTTTTACTTATCTTATATCTTTGGCATGGTGTGTCTATGTAAGGTTTGGAACGTATCTAAGCCCTTTATCATTGTTTCCTATGGAAAATAACTTGTTTTTTCATGCGACTTTCCATTTACCCGACCCTTCTGAGAACCTATATATATATATATATATATATATATATATATATATATATATATATATATATATATATATATATATATATATATATATATATATATATATATATATCCAGGTATACCTCGGCTTATGTCGCTTCGAGTTAAGTCGTTCTCGATTATACGTCGGTTTTCAAAAAAATATATGGAAAAATAAAATAAAATAAAAATAAAGTTTACGTCATTATAATCAACTTAACGTCTGTCCGCTACAAATATTGGAATCATACTATCACTAGAAAACCATTGAATAGCACATGAAATCATGTTAATGTACAATAAATAAAAACAAAAGCACATAAAATCTTGTTATTGTACAATAAATAAGAATAAAAGCATACAAAATCTTATTAAAATACGTACAGTAGTTCCAATATCTACAGTTAGGCGTCGTCACTCGTCACAACACGGCAATGAATGGTGTATGGAAGAAGCTATGCCCGCAATTCGTCAATGATTTTAAGGGGTTTGATAATGTTGCCATCAACAAAACATTGGTGACTAAGAGCAAAGAGCTAGAAATGGATTTGGATGAGGAGGATTTCACAGATTTACTTGAAAAAGACAAGAAGCCCCTGACAAACGAAGAATTGATGGAGATTCACTAGCAGCAAAATAATGAAGAGGAGGAAGCAGAACCACCTGAGCCATGTCATTTTACCATTAAGAAAATGCAGCAGGCATTTGCATTTATCGAAAAAGGACTTTCTTTGTTCGAGGATATGGATCCCAATGCTCAACGCTATTCCAAGGTTATGGGGGCTTGTCACGAAGCTTTTGCTCCTTATAATGTGATTCTTGAGGAAAAGAAGAAGAAGACAGTTCAAGAAACTCTCGACCAGCTTTTCAAGCATATCGGACAACGACGACAACAGCCAGAATCAGCTGTTGATGTTGACGATCCACAGCCATCTACGTCCGCGATGTAAACCACCAAGGTAAATTTAAAATAAATTAGTTTTTTTTTTATTATTATTATTATTGCAAAATAATAATAATATCTGTATTTGTGTTTAACCTTCAAAAAGGCTTTTATTTTATCATGTCATAGCAAACCACATTCATAAATAAAGCATCCGCGATGTACGGTAAACATCACCAAATTGTATACGTAAATTTAATTACCTGTACTTTTTTTTCTGTACTATGCTGTATGAAAAAATAAAATTTATTTGTTTGTAAGCTTAAAATAGATTCCTATTAACCATATATTATTGAAAATTGCATTCATGAATAAAGTACAGAACTAGGAATGGTTATTTTCGGTTTAGCCTAGACAAGTAAATTTGGCGTAGCCTAGCCTAGGCTAGCCTAGAGACAAGCTAATTCGATTTAAGTCGTTTCTCGACTTAAGTCGTCTCTCCTGGAGCCAATGAAGCAGAAACAACAACAGTGGATAGAAGAGAGGTAGAGCAAAACAAACAAACTTTATTTCCATTTCAATACAATGGGTATTCGTCAGCCAGGGCAAGCCCCAACCCCCCACTGTGGTGTCCAACCACAGCAGTTCCTGCCAGTAAACAGCTTAAACTCTCGGTCTTGGACGGGAACCAATCTTTCGACCTCGTGAATGCGAAGCCAGCGCGTTACCACTGTTCTAGCCAGCAGGCAGTAAGGAAAATGAAAAATGGAAAGGCAGCAGGACCTGATAAGATGCCAGTGGAGGTATGGAAAAGTCTTGGAGAGGAAGGCATAGATATCTTGTAGGACTTAATGCAAAAGGTCTTTAGTCAGGAAAAGATGCCAGAGGAATGGAGAGGAAGCTTAATCATCCCAATCTATAAAGGGAAGGGAGACATTCAGGAGTGTGGAAACTATAGAGGTATAAAGTTGTTAAGTCATACTATGAAGATGTGGGAGAAGATAATGGCGAGGAGACTCAGAGAGGTAACTACAATTGGGGATGAACAGTTTGGCTTCATGCCAGGAAGAGGGACAGTGAATGCCATATTTGCCTTGAGACAAATGATGGAAAAGCATAGGGAGAAACAGACAGGACTGCATATGGTCTTTATTGACCTGGAAAAGGCATATGATCGAGTACCACGTCAATAGGTGTGGTGGCGTATTAGAGAAAAGGGAGTCCTCGAGAAATATGTAAGAATCATCAAAGATATGTATGAGAGGGCAGAGGCAAATGTTAAGAGCAGTGTGGGCTTGACTAAAAGTCTCTCAGTAAATGTTGGTCTGCATCAAGGGTAAGCTTTGAGTCCATATCTATTTGATCTGGTCTTGGATGTAGTAACCCAGGGTATTAGAGATCAGTCTCCGTGGTGTATGCTCTTTTGCAGATGACATTGTACTGTGTAGCAACTGATGAGAGGTAGTGGAGGAGAAGCTTGAGGAGTAGAGAAGAGTGATGGAGAATAGAGGACTGAAAATCAGCAGGAAGGAGACAGAGTACTTGAGGTTGAGATGATGAGGATGGGGAGGTCAATTTGCAGGGGAAGGTGTTGAAAAGAGTTGAAAAGTTCAAGTATTTGGGATCAACAGTAGCAGAGGATGGTGACCTAGAGTCAGAAATAACCAACAGAATACAAGTGGGATGGAAGAACTGGAAGAAAGTGTCTGGGGTGCTGTGCAACAGGAGAATAGGGATTAAGTTGAGGGGTAAAGTGCATAAGACAGTTGTGAGACCTGCGATGATGTATGGAGCAGAGACATGGGCAATAAAGAAGACACAAGAGAAAAAACTGGATGTGACAGAGATGAGGATGTTGAGATGGATATGTGGGGTGACAAGAAGAGATAAGATCAGAAACGAGGTAATTAGAGGTACCTCAAAAGTTAGAGAAATATCAGATAAGATACAAGAAAGTAGACTAAGATGGTATGGTCATGTGGTTAGGAAGGTGATAGAAATGGATATACAGGGTAGGAGAGGGAGGGGGAGACCAAAGCGTAGGTGGATGGATTGCATTAATGATGACCTGAGGTCTAAAGGTTTATTGGATAATGAGGTATGGGACAGAAATAAATGGAGAAAACTGGCCAGAAACATCGACCCCACATAAAAGTGGGAAAATATGTAGCCGAAGAATATATATATATATATATAATATATATATATATATATATATATATATATATATATATATATATATATATATATATATATATATACCTTGGCTGTTTCCCCCTTTAATTGGGGGGTAGCCGACATCAAAAAAGGAAAACAGTTTGGGGAGAAGTTATTCTCCCCTCTACTCCCCTTCTTCTTTGACGTCTCACAGGAGGTTGGTACAAGGGGGGGGGGGTTCCTAGTCCCCCCGCCCCGTCCACTTTTAGTCGCCTTTTACGACACGCAGGGAATACGGTGAGGCTATTCTTTGATATTGTGCCCGCCCCACAGGGCACAGGATATATATATATATATATATATATATATATATATATATATATATATATATATATATATATATATATATATATATATATATATATATATATCATACATACATATATAATGAAAGGGAACTAAAAGGATTCGAATGGGGGGTTGAATAAGAACTAGGTCCCTAATGCTCCACTTGAATAAAAGTTTCGCCCACTTCAGCCTTAATCGGAGATTGATGCAAACCCCCTTAGCTATCTCTCTCCTCTTCCCCCCAGAGATATGTGGAAAGCAGTGGAGAAAAGACAACAAAAACAACAACTATAACAACAACAATAAAAGAAGAAGAAGAGGAACAACAACAATAACAACATCAGAGTAATGACAAAAATGAACTTTACAGCAAGCAAACATACTAATTGACAGACAGCCATAAACACACATATATATATATATATATATATATATATATATATATATATATATATATATATATATATATATATATATATATATATATATATATATATATATATATATGTGATTACCTAATTGTGTTTACGGGAAAGAGCCCAAAGCTCGTATCTTCCCGTCTCCTGATCGGTTCCATTTTATACTTAGTGATACTTATCATACCTGTCGTTAAAACTATGGATTGAGATAGCTGTGTGTGTGTGTGTGTGTGTGTGTGTGATTACCTAATTGTGATTACCTAATTGTGTTTACGGGAAAGAGCCCAAAGCTCGTATCTTCCCGTCTCCTGATCGGTTCCATTTTTAGACTTAGTGATACTTATCATACCTGTCCTTAAAACTATGGATTGAGGTAGCATTAACTACCTCCTCGCTTAGCGAATTCCAATTATCAACTACTCTTACACTGAAAAAGTATTTCCTTACATCCTGCAAACAAGTTTTCTTCCGAAGCTTCAAACTATGACCTCTAGTTCTAGAGCCAGCCATATCGAAATATCGATCCCTATCCACTCTATCATAACCATGAAGGAATTTAAAGACTGTCACCATATCCCCCCTTACTCTTCTAGCTTCGAGTGATGGCAAGTCTAATTCCCTCAGCCTCTCATCATAACCGAGATTGCGCATTTCTGGCACCAGTTTCGTGGCATGTCTTTGAACTTTTTCAAGCTTAGCTATGTGCTTTTTCAAGTGCGGATTCCAAAAGGGGGCTGCATATTCGAGTTTTGGCCTCACATAGGTTACATAAATATTTCTGAACATTTCCTTGTCCATGTGCCTGAAGGCTACCCTTACATTTGATAAGAATGCATATGCTGCCCTTACTACGCCATTTATATGTATTTCTGGAGACAAATCTGCCAATATGTTTACTCCTAGATCTCTCTCATTTTCTGTCTCCTGAAGTTGTACTCCAGCCACCGAGTAGTCAAGCTTGGGCCTTCTTGCACTTGTACCCATTCTCATTACCTTACATTTTGAGGTATTGAATTTCATTAGCCACTTTTCTGACCACTCATGCAGATTATTTAGATCCTCCTGAAGTTCTCTACCATTGTTCTCGTTTTTTACTTTCTTCACAATCTTTGCATCATCTGCAAACATATTCATGAATGAATTTACAGACTCTGGTAGGTCATTTACATATACAAGGAACAAAAGTGGCCCTAAAACTGAACCCTGTGGAACTCCACTACTAACTCTTCTCCATTCAGACACTGAGTGTCTTACTCTAACCCTCTGTTCCCTTCCTTCTAAGTAAGTTTTTATCCATTCCAAGACATTTCCACCTATTCTAGCCATTGATTGCAGCTTCCTAATAAGTCTCCCATGTGGAACAGTGTCAAACGCTTTCTGGAAGTCTAGGAATATGCAATCTGCCCAGCCCTCTCTTTCCTGTAAGATTTGGCTTACCTCATCATAAAATTCTAATAAGTTTGTTACTGTTGATCTTCCTTCTCTGAAGCCATGTTGCCTCACTGACAAAAAGTTGAAGGATTCCAAGTGAAGAGAGATATGTTTCCTTAGTAGTTTCTCCATAAGTTTGCAAACTATGCTGGTCAAGGAAACTGGTCTATAGTTCAGAGCCGTATCCCTCCTTCCCTTTTTGAAGATAGGTATCACATTTGCTTGTTTCCAGCATCTTGGAATCTCCCCCGACTCCAATGACTCCTTAAATATGATACTTAGTGCCACTGATATTGTGTTTGCGCATTTTTTAAGCACATGAGGGGATATGTCATCAGGACCTGTAGCTTTATGAACATCTAAATCCATCAGCGCTTTGCATACCTCTGTGGCTGTAAGGTTGATGTTCTCTAATACCGGCCCTTGAGCTTCTATCACTGCAATCTGAGGGGGTGGGGTATTTTCTACTGTAAATACTGACTGAAACTCCTTGTTCAATTCTTTGCAGATCTCTTCGTCCGTCTCAGTGATGCTTCCATCCGCTCTCTTTAGCCTTAAAACCTGTTCTTTTACCTTCAGTTTTCCTCTGATAAAGCTGTGGAAAAGCTTGGGATTTTCTTTCGCCTTCCTGGTGATGTCCCTCTCATAATCTTTCTCTGCCTCTCTCCTTTTACTTAGGTAGTCATTTCTTGCTCTTTTGTAGGTTTGCCAGGCATTTATGTTTTTTCTCCTCCTATACCTTTTCCAGCATTTGTCTCTCCACTCCTTAGCTCTTTTACACCCATTATCGAACCATTTCTCTCTGGCATGAATTACACCTACTTTGGTGACAGGTGTGTGTGTGATTACCTAATTGTGTTTACGGGAAAGAGCCCAAAGCTCGTATCTTCCCGTCTCCTGATCGGTTCCATTTTAGACTTAGTGATACTTATCATACCTGTCCTTAAAACTATGGATTGAGATAGCATTAACTACCTCCTCGCTTAGCCAATTCCAATTATCAACTACTCTTACACTGAAAAAGTATTTCCTTACATCCTGCAAAGAAGTTTTCTTACGAAGCTTCAAACTATGACCTCTAGTTCTAGAGCCAGCCATATCAAAATATCCATCCCTATCCACTCTATCATAACCATGAAGGAATTTAAAGACTGTCACCATATCCCCCCTCACTCTTCTAGCTTCGAGTGATGGTAAGTCTAATTCCCTCAGCCTCTCATCATAACTGAGATTGCGTATTTCTGGCACCAGTTTCGTGGCATGTCTTTGAACTTTTTCAAGCTTAGCTATGTGCTTTTTCAAGTGCGGATTCCAAAAGGGGGCTGCATATTCCAGTTTTGGCCTCACATAGGTTACATAAATATTTCTGAACATTTCCTTGTCCATGTGCCAGAAGGCTACCCTTACATTTGATAAGAATGCATATGCTGCCCTTACTATGCCATTTATATGTATTTCTGGAGACAAATCTGCCAGTATGTTTACTCCTAGATCTCTCTCATTTTCTGTCTCTTGAAGTTGTACTCCAGCCACCGAGTAGTCAAGCTTGGGCCTTCTTGCACTTGTTCCCATTCTCATTACCTTACATTTTGAAGTATTGAATTTCATTAGCCACTTTTCTGACCACTCATGCAGATTATTTAGATCCTCCTGAAGTTCTCTACCATTGTTCTCGTTTTTTACTTTCTTCACAATCTTTGCATCATCTGCAAACGTATTCATGAATGAATTTACAGACTCTGGTAGGTCATTTACATATACAAGGAACAAAAGTGGCCCTAAAACTGAACCCTGTGGAACTCCACTACTAACTCTTCTCCATTCAGACACTGAGTGTCTTACTCTAACCCTCTGTTCCCTTCCTTCTAAGTAAGTTTTTATCCATTCCAAAACATTTCCACCTATTCTAGCCATTGATTGCAGCTTCCTAATAAGTCTCCCATGTGGAACAGTGTCAAACGCTTTCTGGAAGTCTAGGAATATGCAATCTTCCCAGCCCTCTCTTTCCGTGTGTGTGTGTGTGTGTGTGTGTGTGTGTGTAAAAGATGAGAAGACAACAATAATAATAATAATAATAATAATAAATAATATATAATATATATATATATATATATATATATATATATATATATATATATATATATATATATATATATATATATATATATATATATATATATATATATATATATATATAAAGACTATTAAAATATGAGAAGACAGAATAATAATAATAATAATAATAATAATAATAATAATAATAATAATGATAATAATAATAATAATAAAATTATTCTTCACAAGATGAGCATAAAATCATTTGGATATGCATTCAAAGGAATAGACGGAGACAAAGGAAAGAGTTTCTAATCACCTTGTATTATATATATTATATATATATATATATATATATATATATATATATATATATATATATATATATATATATATATATATATATATATATATATATATATACAGTGATCCCTCGTTTATCGCGGGGGTTACGTTCCGGGACTGTGACAGAGTGTTTCGCTCAAAGTCACCAGAGGCTGTTAAATACCTTATTAGTAATTTGGTAACTTAACTGTCATTTTTCTAACTAAAAAAAATAATTCCCACTTCTTGACTTTTGCAGATTATGACTGTTTGCAATTTATATCTTAGCTTATAGCTAATTTTAAATATACCTTATTTACTCTTCTTGTACGTGTAGAAGTATAGTCCCGATATAAAGGCTGCTCCTACTTTTTCACCTCTTCAGTGAACTCACCAGATACGTTTTGTTTACAATTTTCTTATTATAAAAATTGTTCTTGCTGATAAGTTTGTTATAAATTTGACCTTGCTGTTATGTCATTAGCCTGTCTAGATATATATCAGTAGCCTCTTTATTATTTGAGTACTTAAATTCCATCTCCTACAAGCAAAGAACGTTCTAGAGATTGTTTACCAGTAACCTAACTTTCCATTATTATTCTTGTTTTATTTTATTTGCTTCCACTTGTTGCACCTAAAATACTGTCTCTCCCTTGCATCTCTGCTATAATTGCCTGCCTGGGACCACCACAAGAGTAGTCCTTAAATTATATCAGAGCCAGTTACTGCTCTAGAAATATATCCTGCAGATGACGTCACCAGGCGGGACAATGAAGCGTCCTCATTTGGCGGCCAAACATCCCAGAGGCAGCATCTCGCCTCAGCAGTCCATTTATTTCAAACCTTATTTACGTGGCATCTTCACAGGAATTCATCTGGCACAACAAGGTGAGGGATAGTGTATGGTAAAGCTCGTGGGTCAAGCAAATTGGTTTTTCGAGAATTAGTTACATTCGTTACTGGTTAAATCCTACGAATTTTTTCTCAGATTCCATTCCCACACAAACGAAATTTTGTAGATTACCTAACTGGAATCTCACTTGCCAAAGTTAATTCCTTAACCAGGAAATTACAGCTGATATACATTGCTAAGAAGTTTCTTTTCATTGAATGTGATAAATGAAAATCTCATCCTCTGAAGACTGGTTATGAGCCCGTAAAAATCTATCCATTTTCCTAATAAATTCTAATTTCATTTCACCTCTTTCTATCATCGTAAATAAAGTGTTTTACGTCAGAAACTCGTGAATAAAGCTATTTGCTATATAAATTGCAAATAATTAATCATTTAGCAAAAGTGTTTTATGCTATAAATTGCAAACACTTAAAAGGTAATTTTACCCTGTTGGCTTTGCAAATATTTCCTGTTAACCACAATCTAATGAATGCATACTGTATTTATCTTGCTAATTCTTCATATGTTGAGGAGAAAGTGTTTTGAGTTATAAGTTGCAAATACTTCAAAAGGTGGTTTTGCACCCTTTTTTTTCATTGCAAACAGTTCTTGATAACCAAATGTGAATGAATACTGTATTTATCTCGTAGATTGTTCCTTTATCCTAAATAGAGTGTTTTACCATATTAATTGCAAATCAGTAATAAGCATTGCAACTTTTGTGGTTGCCCACAATTTAAGGAATACATACAGTACTGTATTTGTCTTGCTTATTCTTCATTTATTGTGAATTAATTGTTTTCCTTTAATACCAGTAAAGAATTAATGGTTTTGTATGCTATTATGGTAGCATAAATATTTCTGGTTAGCTGTGACTAACCAATATATTTTCATCCAGTAGAATAATATTGGAAACTCATTATATGTGTGTTCATGCTTTCAGTTTCCCATTATTAACAGTGTGTCGTTTCTGTTTCTGCAATTGCAGTGTCCTCTATTCTACTCTGCCTGTGTGACAGAGGTAATCGTCGAGTTGAGGCCAAAGTCTTGGCATATGTCCGTGGTGCCAGGAAACGAAATCGTGCTCACGCTACCCCCCAATTAAAAGGGGAAACAGCCAAGGTATATGTATGTATGTATGTATTTCATACAATTTAATTTGAAAAATTTAATTCAATTCTTTTAATGTCATTGCATTTCCTAAATTAAAAGAAAGTTGAATTCTGAGTTTCATTTAACCGAGTCCTGGTATAACGGTTGGGGTATTCAAGTGCAAATATCTGTCCTGTCTGCTTGTGAGCTCTTAACCGAGGTCAGTACTTTGAGTCCCCTTGGTAAAACAGAATCTTAACAACACTCTACCATCCCCCCAACAGGGACCGACCGCGATAGGTGAATTTCCGCGAAGTAGGATCACCCTATATGTACATAGGTATTTTACATTTATTTTTACGTTTACTGTATAAACCCTCCCTGTACTGTTAAAAAACCAACCTGTACTTTATTAATAACAGCGTGCAAGCATAAATTTACATTTTTTTGTATATAAAAGTGATAGGTAAACTTATGTGAAAGAACCATATTATCATCATGTTCTTGTGAGAGTTGTTGGAGTGCTGTCACGTGTTCATACAGGGCTGCCAGACGTTCGAGTGTAAGGCCAGGGCCTTCGATTTCCTCGTGGCTCAGTTACGAAGTGAATTGAATATACAGTACGTAGGAAAACTCTTGATCATTATGAAAAATATTGAAGTGGAGAGGCCAAGTATCCTATCAGTGATATTTTGAAATACAATAGCAGTATGTACTTTGTACAAACTGGTCTCAAGTCATGTCAGTGTTCAGAAACCAATTGTGTTCCTTCTCCTATGATGGAGCTGGATGGCATTGAAAACTGTTAAAATGACACTAGTGCTCCCCCAGTAGAGGGAATCTCTTAAATCACACGTTAAAGAAGATATGCAGAAGCTGCTTGAATTAAAGAGGAGTTGTTGAGGCAAAGGAAATGATACTGATGCTCCCCCAGTAGAGGAAATCCCTAAATCACACGTTAAAGAAGATATGCAGAAGCCACTTCAATTAAAGAGGAGTCTGTTGAGGCAAAGGAAACGATACTGATGCTCCCCCAGAAGAGGAAATCTTGTAAATCACACGTTAAAGAAGATCTGCAGAAGCCGCTTGAAATTAAAGAGTCTGTTAAGGCAAAGGAAATAATACTGATGTTCCCCCGGTAGAGGAAATCTCTTGTAAATTACACGTTAAAGAAGATCTGCAAGAGCCGCTTGAAATTAAAAAGGGGCCTTTTGAGGTATAGGAGACTGTTATCGAAAGAACCCAACCCCTGAAGCATAACATATTAATAAGCATAACGTGAACTGCACACGTGTCAGTTAGACTGATCGAGTGAAGCGAGACAATGGAAGATGGTGAGAGAACCAAACTTCAATCAAAACGCTAATAAGACCCCGTGATACAGAAAAACAATTCTGTGATACGTCGTCTCCCACCCTTTCAGCCAATAGCATTCCATGAACTATCTCACGTAGGTGCGAGCCTTTGCGTTTTCCAAGACGCCAATACAGTGTATGCTATAGTACAGTATTTCACATGGTGCAATACTGTGAGTGTATGTTTCAATTTGTTTCCTACTATTTTTTACTGTTCTATTGCTCTTAGGCTAGGAAATACTTATTTCATCAATAAAATAAAGAAAATTTTAATATGTACTAGCTCACGTAGGTGCGACCCTTTTCGTTTTCCGAAACGCTGATACCGGTATCTTATTTTACATGGTGTAATACTGTGATTATTTATGTTTTTTACTGTTTTATTATTCTAAGGCTAAGAAATACATATTTTATATCAATAAAATAATGAAGCTACTGGAATTTTAATATATGCTAGCTCACGTAGGAGTGACCCTTTGGGTTTTCTGAAACGCTGATACCGGTATCGTACTGTCTATGGTGCATTTACATGTTAAAATTTATGTGTTTTTACTATTTCTTACTGTTTTATTATTCTTAGGCTTGGAAATACATTTTTGTATCAATGAAATAATGAAAATTTTGTTTTCAATAAAATAATGAAAATACTGGAAATTTTTATTTCTTAAAATTTTAATATTTTCACATATACCCAGAAAAAAAAAATCGCCCCCCCAAAAAAACACGATACAGTGAATCCGCGATAGGCGAACCGCGATATAGCGAGGGATTACTGTATATTATAGTTGATTTATTTCTTTTTTATCTGTATATCTTTAATACTGTATTTGTTTATTTTTAGCTTACATACATATTTTAGCTTGCTTATATACTGGAAAATGTGTTTAACTAGCTAATTTCTTTGATATAGTGTGTTTATACACGCTTGTGGATCGTAGCCATACCTATTAACATTACTCCTTATGGAAATATACAATTTAAATTACGTGAAATTTAAAATACACTTGCCTATTGAGAACCTATCCTTGCATAAAAAAAGAAGAGAATATATATATATATATATATATATATATATATATATATATATATATATATATATATATATATATATATATATATATATATATATATATATATATATATATATACAGGGAGTCCTCGGTTTACACTGTCCTTGAGTTATGATGTTTCGTAGTTACAACGCAGGCTCATATATTATTAATAAGTCAATTTTTCGACCTACCTGGCTTGTGTGGTAAATACAAACTTTGTGCGCTGAACAGTTTGTGAGCGTGGCGGACGAATACACAGCAACACTGTTGTATTTATATATATAAAGATAATGGCTTTATATATTTATTTGTTTATGTATTTGATTATATGAAGGAAGCAGACTGAATTTATTTACAAAATTACCAAACACATAGCCGTGTATGAACAATCCATCAACCTTTATATTTTTATTCTCACATTGTATACTGTAAACTTTTTGAAAGTATTATTAATATTATATTACATGTATCAATGTAATATAGTTTTGTAGATATAATAAAAATACTTATTTATTTCTAAATAGCAATATTATTTTTTGTTGAATAATTATAATTTTAAATTAATTGCAGATATAATTTTACGTGAGTACGAAACAGTACAACGATATTTTAAAATGTTTATTACATAGTAGATTTTTTTTTTTCTTTTTTGGGCAGACTCATGTAAGTATTAATATAGTTTTCATGACAATTCCAGTATATATGAAGTTAATGGTTTTATTTATTTATTTGTTTATGAATTTGGTTATTGAAGGAATTAGATTTATTTTCAAAATTAACAAATACATAGCTGTAAATATGATCTTTATGCAAAAAAGTTTATTGAGGTTGGCTTTTGGAATATGTCTTCACATGGCATTGTCGTATACTTATATATCAAGTTAATGGTTTTATTTATATTTTTATGTATTTGGTTATTTGAAGGAATTAGATTTAATTTATTTATAAAAATCACCAAATACAGAGCCGTAAATATGATATTTAGGCAAAAAAGTTTGTTGGAGGCTGGCTACGTCATCAAACGATATTAGACTGACAAGAAGAACCATCGCTCAGTTCACTTGTGTATTGTTTATCGTGCTCATTTGCTGTGCTTACATACTTTCAACATGATTGAAAAGGAGTTATTAGTGCTTTGGATGGATGACTAGCATCATTGGTACATCTCAGTGAACCTCCTGTTGATTTACGAGAAAGCAAAAAGATTGTTTAGTGGCCTGAAAATGGGAAAGGGGGGAAGAAGAAGCGCTGCCCAATCCCTGCTCTTCTGCCACATTATTGTTGTTCTTGTGCACATTTGCTGGTGTTGAGCTGTTCAACCCTAAGTTGGATATGGGGTTGATGATGCAAGCCAATATAAGTAGTAAAGGTAAACAATATTGTATAGTGTACTTTTCTATTTTTATGTCTTAGATTAAGGACTCAGATTATGTTTCTAAGTTTTAGATTATTTATATTTAGCATTGTTGGGGGACCTACGTTTGTATAAAGGTGTTTTCTGACCTACGATGAAAAACCGGGTTACAAAAGCTGTCAGGGACGGAATCCTGTCATAAATATGCTTATTAAGAAACTACATGGTCATTTTTGTTAATAGATAATTTTATCTTCTAGTAGGCCCTTTGATACACCTACTGTTGTTTATTGGTGCTATTAGATATCTTGTTTTCTTTAGAAATTATCATGGGTGTTGTTCTCTAGTGTTTATAGTATATACTGATATATATGTAACTGCATATACAGTGGTGACCCCAACCCACGAACATAATCCTTTCCAAAAAACTGTTCTTGGGTTGGATTTATTTTTCCCAATGAAAAGCATGTAAAGTCAATTAATCTGTTCCTGGTCACAATAAGTATTCATTTTAAAAAAAATTTAGTCACTAAAAACATGAAATATAATACAGGTTATATGTGTTTCATCTGTAAAATAAAAATTACATTAATAATAGAAAGGAATTCTACTCTACTAAAGTAAAACATGTACATTTTCAGGTATACAGTATACAATAGTTGATACCCAGTATAAAATAGCAAAGTCCAACTCTTTGAAAAAGTTGTCACATTCTCCCACTAATAACAAATACAATAGGAAAGAATACATATTGTAGGTAAAAAAACATAATGTAGGTACGAAACAGTACTGTATTTACCTTTGTGGATGATTGTTGCTGGCATACGTGGATGGAGGAGGAGGGGGATTAATTTTTGGAAGGAGAGTATAATAATGGCTATATAAAAGGTAAAACAATGGAAAATAAAGCAAGAACTATGAACAGATCACAAACAAACCACACAGCCTGGGCACCAATGCAGAACTGAGAGCGGGTGAGTGGGACACATGGTGGCTTGGCCAACACATGAGTGTTCATGGGTTGGGGTCAAAATTTGGTTCGGGGGTTGGTTTGTTCATTGGTACAGGTGTTCGTGGGTTGGGGTCACCACTGTATGCATATTCGTACATTGCACATAAAAATGAAATGCTAATACAAGATATCTATGTCGTAATTGTTCTCTGAATCTTATGAGATCACCATTGCACTGTTTTTGTTCAGTGCTTGTACGTTAACTATAAATGAATTGGATTTATTTTGTAGTCTGTGAGATTTTGCTTTTGAGTATTCTTTTTCATGAAAATTCTCTTTGTATATGAAGAAAATTAAACCTACTTATATTTCTTGCTTTGTAAATTATCTTTAAGAATGGGTTTAACATATTTTTGGTAATTACATACACTCCCCAACTTAAAGTGTTAGGTTCCAGATGTCTGTTCATAAGAAGAAATGTTCAAAAGTTATTTAGGTTAAAAAAAGTACTGTACAGTACATACAAATGCAGTACTGTACAGTACTTAGGCTTAAGACACTTAACTACTACATACAACAAAGTATACAGTATCAGTGAATTTTTATACAGTAATAATAATATAATAATGCAGTACTGTACAGTAATATATACATTAATACATGGGTATATAATGGGTAGGTTTTTGTTTGTATCTGTGAATGTTTATAACTTGGTTGTTTGTAAGTTAGGGAGCTTATGTACATATTTGTATACCAGTTATGTTAATGTTTACTAAGATTTTCAAGTAAATTGTTTTTTCTCTGCTTCTTAACCTTCAAATATAAAAATTTATCAGACTATCTTAAAATATTTGTGTAATATACTGGAATATCATAAGCATTTAAATGTTAATTTGTAATCAATAATCTTTTTCTATGGTTTTTCATCTGATTGTGCTGAATTTCTCTTTTGGCAGTTCTTCATCAAAAGTGCACTCTTTTGAAAACTCGTAGTCAGAATCACAGTGGTCAGATTTATCCAAGGAACAGATTTTTTTTTTTAATGATTAATGCATACTTGTATTTGTTTTATCCTGAAATATGCAATAGTCAGTGTTTTATCGCAAACCTTTACATATGGTTTTCCACAAACTTGTAACTTTTTCTTCCATTAAAAGTAACTAAGAATTCTCCAAGTTCTGTTCATAAACACCCCCATCTTATCACTACTATTCTTGAGTCCTTAGGCACACATAACCTGCAACTTTTCTTTGCTTGCTGACTGCTAGTGTCACCTGTGCATAAATCTCATTCCAGTCATGCACAATTTCTCATCATATTACTTAAACATTTGAACAAAATTTTGCCACTACTTCATTAACTCTCTCTCCAAAGTAGGAGGAAAATAGGATATAAGGCAACCTACATCTCTTTCTTTCATAAATTACTGAAAATAAGAACAGGAAATATAAAATCACAAGTAAGATATATAAATATTACATATGTATTAAAAGTGCAAAATTTACAATTATATACATAGTACTGTATATGACTTCACTACATATTGCATAATGGATATAAATTTCTGCTTAATAGTTTTTAGTACTACATTATTATTTCTACAAAATTTAAGTACGCAACAGTCACACATAAGATACAAGTTGAATAACTACATTCTTTTATCTCGTTTTACTAGTGGATTATCCCATACAAGGATATATTTGAAAAAATGGTGTTTATAAGTTGATAATTTTAGCATCCTTAAACATTACTGTATTCTTTTGCATATTGGATGATAAACCATTTGATTTTATATATAAGTATTTTCAATCTTGACTTCAGAACCTGGTAAAGATAGGTAGGTGGTAATTCTTCAGTTTCTTTTAGGGTAAGAAAGGAAATACAGTGAGGGAGGGAATGCCATCCCCTCCCATTCCATATTCCTTTTTGTCACCTACTATGTATAAGTAAAACAAAGATTGAATAATCTCCTCCACACACTAATTGGGGTACCATTTTTTATTTGCTCCTGCGACATGCCAACCATACTAGGGTTAAATTAATTTTCTCCTGACACTTGCAGTAAATATGTAACCCTTTTGGCTGGGAAGAATATCACACTTGTAATCTCTGCATATTGTAACAGCCAACTAAATCCCCTCAAGGATGTGATGGCCCCAGGTTAGCTGGTACTTTCTGCCTGGGGTCCCTTGAAGCATTGAGGGGCTTCGAGCTGGCTGCACTGGGGGACCCAGCCACCCCCTTCTTGGTGGTTGGGAATCCTGATGCACTCAGCTCAACTGAATACATCCCTCAAAAAAGTGCCCTAAACCTTCAGTAGACCAAAACCTTGACTGCCCCAAAACCCACTGTTAATAGTTGACTACTATTTCCTAATGGCACTCTCCCAATTTGGCTTGAGTACCACCAAGTCCCCACTGTGGACAATGGCCACCTGCCCAGACTGGCTCCAGATTCTTGGGGGAATGGGGCCACAAGGCCATTCTTATGATGTAGACGAGTGGGTTGGACTCCCCTAGCCGTGGTATGGGGTCATGACACGGTCGTCCTTGTATCTCCCTCAATAGACCCAGGGGTCTTAGCTCCCAGTCATGGAAATTTCTGATACTTCTGACAACCTCATGCTCGCTATTGAATTTGCCTCCACCACTGGCCAGGCGGAGGCATCTAATGCCACTGGCCTGAAAGGGACCCAAGGGTTCCCAAGCACCCCATATGGGGGTGCAAAGAAAAAAAACAAACAGAGATATCAACCACTACCTAGTCTATCCTAACTGGTCGGCCCACAGAGCCACCAATGGGACAGATATCTGACAATCAAATTCTACAAGCAAGTTAATGATGCTGACTTCGAACTGTACCTCTTAAAGGCAGCCCATGAACAAGACAGATTTGGAATACTTTCAAGATAATGAAAATAATCAAATTTTGAAAATGAAAACCCCCCCTTCATTCAGAGAAGGTACAAAAAATGTCATGCTTAGGAAATGAGAAAGCAGAAGTGACCCCACATAAACGACTGAACTCGAGGACGGGCACAGTCCTATGCAACCATATGGACTTCGGGGAGATCCCCTTTACTAGCATAAGCCCAAAACTGGAATATCTTTTAAAAGAGAAGGGTTATGATGTACAGGAAGTAACACCTTTCACCGTCACCCCAAGATCTCAATACCAGCTATTAAAAATTGATAAAATAACATTTCATACTCAAGAACTCCCCCAAAGGATTTTCCTTGGGGGAATAACCCATGCAATGCAAAAATTTTTGGAGATACCGTCACCCAGCAAAGCATTGCCAAAATGTTGCAACATGCATAAAGTTTGGCAAAAGTGGCCACAAAACCACCAATGCACTAATGGTAAAAAGGTATTAACTGTGAAGAGGGTCACTCTGCAAACCACCAGCAATGTAGCCATTACAAATATCATGAAGAAATCACTTATAGGTGGGAAAATTTTGTTTGGTACCCCCTATAGGATAGCTAAGACACAAATACAGGAGGAAGGTCTGTTTCCCCAGCTGTCATTTAAAAGGGTAGTCAGCAGCAGCAACAACTGTGGCAACAACCATCACTACCTCCCCCCAGACCTCAGTGAACAGTTAAGGTTAGGTCAAGGAGGGAAGAAATTGCTGCTACCTCCACCCCTGATAGTGCACTAGTACCAACACTATTACCAAGGTCACTAAACACTGCAGCAACACTGGAGTCTTATGACCCCTTCCTTTCAGTTTAGGAGGAACTCGAGTCCCTTGATTCTACGGCTAGAGAAAGTGTGTCCCAAATGCTAGCTAGTGTACACCGAAGGTGTAGAAATTCAATAGATGACATGAACATCCCACAGATACTCGATAATGAAACATCACTGACCTATCACAATACAAAAGTCTTACAGCTTTCAAATTTGAAGCTTCCAACATCGGCAAGGCAGTCTGATAGCGAATCCAAAACCCTTGCCTCTCCAGAGAGAAGAAAGAAAACTTTAGTACAACTAGGGTATCCTTTACTAAATCCAATATTGCCAACAGAGATAAACAACATCAGGAGGAACTAGGGGAGGAGTGTGGTTGTTGCAGCTGCATGGAAACCCTCCTAATAGTTAAACACTAGCTTACTTCTTTCATATACAAAAGGATAAAAAACAGTAAGATAAAGTACAGCACCCCCTTCAAGGAACATGGGGTTAAATGCTTTTGCATTAACCACCTAAACACCAAATTCCGTGATTGTCGTTAAAGACCGAGAAATAATGATATTATTGTGGAAACAGCAGCTAAACCAAAGTACACTCCAAGAGGGGAACTGAGTAGCCCCTCAGATGACTCAGTAGTGGACCCACCCAGTCAAAGGCGTGATCCACAATTCCGAAGACTGTCTGATCCATCACTAATGACAGATTTTTCTAAAAGAGGGCAAGGTATCCCAGTTCATATGACCTGAGGATACAAGATAACTCCTCTTCAGTATATTAAGCAGAAACACTTTCCAGATCCTACAATGGAATATTTGTGGAATCCAGGCTCAGTCAAACAAGCTATACAATACCCTGAGATCACAAAATATCTTATGTGCCTGCCTCCAAGAAACCATTGGTGCACAGAATTTAAATCTATTTCTGATGCTTGCAGAATCAGGTGTGTTTTCTTTTAATAAAACTATTGACTTTTTAGGAACAGTAAATGCGACCTTTAATCCAAAATATAGGTGACTAACTAAAATCAAACCCCATTTGCGCCCGTGTTTGTTTCCCTCTCCAACTTATTTTCCTTTCCTGGGGAAGAATGTTCTCAGGGTGATGATCCCCGTCTTCTCTTCATTTCAATTTAATTCAATTCAATTCAACGGTCAACTAAAGGAAATTAGGGAGCAAAAGGATGGTATTTTTGTCTTCCCATACTCTTTTTCTTACCAAAAAGCAGCTGACGGAAGGAAAGGAGCACAGGCGGGGTATGATGAAACCTTACTGCATCCCTTAGGTTGTTCAACTGTGGCCACTATTAGTACAGTGGGATATTGGGATATAGTGTCATGTTAAAAAGACAAAAAAGGCATGTGGGGAATAAGAGGGTGGGAAAATATATATATAATATATATATATATATATATATATATATAAACAGTGATCCCTCGTTTATCGCAGGGGTTCGGTTCCAGGACCGACCGCGATAGGTGAATTTCCGTGAAGTAGGATCACCCTATATGTACATAGGTATTTTACATTTATTTTTACGTTTACTGTATAAACCCTCCCTGTACTGTTAACAAACCACCCTTTACTTAATTAATAACAGCGTGCAAGCGTAAATTTATATGAAAGTGATAAGTAAACTTACCGTGAATGAGGTGGTAATGACATGGCATCGTCGAGAAAATTGCAGAAGGTCACCGAACGAACCATATTATCATGTTCTTGTTAGAGGTGTTGGAGTGCTTTCACGTGTTCATACAGGGCTGCCCGACATTCGAGTGTAAGGCCAGGTTCTTTGATTTCCTCGTGGCTAAGTTACGAAGTGAACTGAATAAACAGTACATATGAAAACCCTTGATCATTATGAAAAATATGAAAGTGGAGGGGCCAAGTATCCTATCAGTGATATTTTGAAATACAGTATACTGTACTTTTGACATTGCACAAACTGGTCTCAATTTAGGTCAGTTTTCAGCAACCAATTGCGTTCCTTCTCCTTCTATGATGGAGGTGGATGGCATTGAAAACTGTGAAAATGATACTAATGCTCCCCCAGTAGAGGAAATCTATTGTAAATCAGACGTTAACGAAGATCTGCAGAAGCCGCTTGAAATTAAAGAGGAGTCTGTTAAGGCAAAGGAAATGATACTGATGCTCCCCCAGTAGAAGAAATCTCTTGTAAATAAGACGTTAAAGAAGATCTGTAGAAGCCGCTTGAAATTAAAGAGGAGTCTGTAAAGGCAAAGGAAATGATACTGATGCTCCCCTAGTAGAGGAAATCTCTTGTAAATCAGATGTTAAAGAAGATCTGCAGGAGCCGCTTGAAATTAAAGAGGGGCCTTTTGAGGCATAGGAGACTGTTGTTAAAAGAACCCCTGAAGCAAAACATATTAATAAGCACAACGCGAACTGCGCACATGTGTGTTAGACTGAACGAGTGAGGCGAGAAAATGGGAGATGGTGGGAGAACCAAACTTCAATCAAAACACCAATCAGAACCCATGATACAGCACATACAGAAAAACAATTCTGTGATTCTTCGTCTCTCGCCCTCTCAGCCAATAGCATTCCATGAACTATCTCACGTAGGTGTGAGCCTTTTCGTTTTCCAAGACGCCAATACAGTTTACGCTATCGTACAGTATTTCACATGGTGCAATACTTTGAGTGTATATATTTAAATTTATGTTTTTTACTATTTTTTCCTGTTTTACTACTCTTAGGCTAGGAAGTACTTGTTTTTATCAATAAAATAATGAAAATTTCAATATGTACTAGCTCACGTAGGTAAGACCCTTTTCATTTTCCGAAACGCTCATACCGGTATCGTATTTTACATGGTGTAATACTGTGATTATTTATGTTTTTTACTATTTTTTACTGTTTTATTATTCTTAGGCTAGGAAATACGTTTTTTTATCAATAAAATAATGAAGCTACTGGAAATTTTAATATATGCTAGCTCACGTAGGTGCGACCCTTTGGGTTTTCCGAAACGCTGATACCGGTATCGTACTTTATACAGTGCAGAGTTACATGTTCAAATTTATGGGGGTTTTTTACAATTTCTTACTGTTTTATTATTCTTAGGCTTGGAGATACATTTTTTTATCAATAAAATAATGAAAATTTTTGTTTTCAATAAAATAATGAAAATACTGAAAATTTTTATTTTTTTAATATTTTCGCATATACAGTAATCCCTCGCTATATCGCGGTTCACCTATCGCGGATTCCCTGTATCGCGGTTTCTTTTTGGCGATTTTTTTTTTCCTGGGTATATGCGAAAATATAAAATTTCTGGGTATATGCGAAAATATAAAAAAAAATAATCATTTTCAGTATTTTCATTATTTTATTGAAAACAAAAATTTTCATTATTTTATTGATGCAAAAATGTATTTCCAAGCCTAAGAATAATAAAACAGTACGAAATAGTAAAAGAACATAAATTTCAACATGTAACTCTGCACCATAGAAAGTACGATACCGGTATCAGCGTTTCGGAAAACCCAAAGGGTCACACCTACGTGAGCTAGCATATATTAAAATTTCCAGTAGCTCCATTATTTTATTGATATAAAATATGTATTTCTTACCCTAAGAATAATAAAACAGTAAAAAACATAAATAATCACAGTATTACACCATGTACAATAAGATACCGGTATCAGCGTTTCAGAAAACAAAAAGTGTCGCACCTTTGTGAGCCAGTACATATTGAAATTTTTATTTTTCATTATTTTATTGATGAAATAAGTATTTCCTAGCCTAAGAGTAATAAAACAGTAAAAAATAGTAAAAAACAAATTTAAACATATACACTCTCAGTATTGCACCATGTGAAATACCGTACGATAGCGTACACTGTATTGGCGTCTTGGAAAACGCAAAGGGTCGCACCTACGTGAGATAGTGCATGGAATGCTATTGGCTGAAAGGGTGGGAGACGACGAATCACAGAATTGTTTTTCTGTATGTTCTGTATCACAGGGTCTTATTGGCGTTTTGACTGAGGTTTGGTTCTCCCACCATCTTCCACTGGCTCGCCTCACTCGTTTATTGTAACTGACATGTGCGCAGTTCGCATTATCCTTATTAATATGTTATGCTTCAGAGGTTGGGTTCTTTCGATAACAGTCTCCTATGCCTCAAAAGGCCCCTCTTTAATTTCAAGCGGCTCTTGCAGATCTTCTTTAACGTGTGATTTACAAGAGATTTCCTCAACTGGGGGAGCATCGGTATCATTTTCTTTGCCTTAACAGACTCTTTAATTTCAAGCGGCTTCAGCAGATCTTCTTTAACATGTGATTTACAAGATTTCCTCTACTGGGGGAGCATCAGTATCGTTTCCTTTGCCTCAACAGACTCCTCTTTAATTCAAGCAGCTTCTGCATATCTTCTTTAACGTGTGATTTAAGAATTTCCTATACTGGGGGAGCACTAGTGTCATTTTAACAGTTTTCAATGCCATCCACCTCCATCATAGAAGGAGAAGGAACACAATTGATTTCTGAAGACTGACCTGAATTGAGACCAGTTTGTACAAAGTACAAAGTACTATTGTATTTCAAAACATCACTGATAGGATACTTGGCCTCTCCACTTCAATATTTTTCATAATGATCAAGAGTTTTCCTACGTACTGTATATTCAATTCACTTCGTAACTGAGTCACGAGGAAATCGAAGAACCTGGTCTTACACTCGAATGTCTGGCAGCCCTGCATGAACACGTGACTGCACTCCAACAACTCTCACAAGAACATGATGATAATATGGTTCGTTCACGGTAAGATTACCTATCACTTTCATATACAAAAAAATGTAGATTTATGCTTGCACGCTGTTATTAATAGTGTAAAGGGTGGTTTGTTAACAGTACAGGGAGGGTTTATACAGTAAACGTAAAAATAAATGTAAAATACCTATGTACAGTGATCCTTCGTTTATCGCGAGGGTTAGGTTCCGGGACCCGTCGCGATAAGAGGAATTTTCGCGAAGTAGGATCACCCTATATGTACATAGGTATTTTACATTTATTTTTACATTTACACTGTATAAACTGTATAAACCCTCCCTGTACTGTTAACAAACCACCCTTTACTTCATACATAACAGCATGCAAGCATAAATTTATATGAAAGTGATAGATACTTACTGTGAATGAGGTTGTAATAACATGACATACTCATGTACATAGGTATTTTACAATTATCTTTACGTTTACTGTATAAACCCTCCCTGCACTGTTAAAAAACCACCCTTTACTTTATAAATAACAGCATGCAACGTAAATTTATATGTACGTGATAGGTAAACTTACCGTGAGTGAGGTGGTAATGACTTTTGTAGACTCTAGAGGAACTTATTCCACAGCCAATAACAGCTTTACGGCAGTTATTCATTGAGGCCAAAATAGCGGCCGACATCCGTAAACCTTTTTCCTTTCGGCATATCTAAGAGTTTCACCTTATCTGTTATGGTTAACATCTTCCTTTGCCGCTTAGGCTCACTACCAGAAGCCTTAGAAGATGAAGGATGCTTGGGAGGCATTGCAAAAGTTGAAATACGCAAGTAAAAAAATCACAAGCAAAACGTATTAATAAGCACAACGTGAACGGCGCACACGTGAGTTAGACTGAACGAGTGAGGTGAGACAATGGAAGATGGTGGGAGAACCAAACTTCAATGAAAAAGCCAATCAGACCCTTTGATACAGAACATACAGAAAAACAATTCTGTGATTCGTCGTCTCTCACTCTTTCAGCCAATAGCATTCCATGAACTATCTCACGTAGGTGCGAGCCTTTGCGTTTTCCGAAACGCTGATATCGGTATCGTATTTTACATGGTGCAATACTGTTAGTATTTATGTTTTTTTTACTATTTTTTACTGTTTTATTATTCTTAGTCTAAGAAATACGTTTTTTTATCAATAAAATCATGAAACTACTGGAAAATTTAATATATGCTAGCTCACGTAGGTGCGACCCCAATACATTGTACGATATCGGACAGTATTTCACATGATGCAATACTGTGAGTTATATATCTAAATTTATGTTTTTTACTATTTTTTACTGTTTTATTACTCTTAGGCTAGGAAATACTTGTTTTATCAATAAAATAATAAAAATTTCAATATGTACTAACTCACGTAGGTGCGACCCTTCTCGTTTTCTGAAACGCTGATACCGGTATCGTATTTTACATGGTGCAATACTGTTAGTATTTATGTTTTTTACTATTTCTTACTGTATTAATCGTAGGCTGGGAAATAAATTTTTTTTATCAATAAAATAATTAATTTTTTTTTTTCAATAAAAAAAATCAAAATACTGAAAATTTTTATTTTTTCAATATATTAATATTCTTGCATATACCCACAAAAAAAAAAAACTGCCAAAAAAAAAATTGCGATACAGTGAATTCGCGAGAGAAGAATCGCTGTACTATACAGGGTGATCCTACTTCGCGGAAATTTACCTATCGCGGTCGGTCCCGGAACCGATCCCCCGCGATAAACGAGGGATCACTGTACCCAGAAAAAAAAAAACTCGCCAAAAAAAACCGTGATGTACTGAATTCGCGATAGGTGAACCACGATATAGCGAGGGATTACTGTTGTGATGTATATATATATATATATATATATATATATATATATAATATATATATATATATATATATATATATATATATACCTTGGCTGTTTCCCCCTATAATTGGGGGGTAGCCAACATCAAAAAAGGAAAACAGTTTGGGGAGAAGTTATTCTCCCCTCTACTCCCCTTCTTCTTTGACGTCTCACAGGAGGTTGGTACAAGGGGGGGATTCCTAGTCCCCCCGCCCCGTCCACTTTTAGTCGCCTTTTACGACACGCAGGGAATACGGTGATATATATATTTATATATATATATACAGTGTTCCCCCGGTTATTCGCGTTTCTTGGTTCGCATTCTCACTCTATCGCGGTTTATTTTTTTTTTTATAAATTATTATTTTATTTTATGGGTATACGCAAAAATATTAAAATATTGAAAAAACAAAATTTCAGTATTTTAATTTTTTATTGAAAAAAAAATTTCATTATTTTAATTTTTTTTATTGAAAAAAAGAATTTTCATTATTTAATTGATAAAAAAAATTTATTTCCCAGTCTACGAATAATAAAACAGTAAAAAATAGTAAAAAACATAAATTTAGATATACGTACGTACAGTATAGCTCACAGTATTGCATCATGCGAAATAGTGTCCGATAGCGTACAATGAATTGGGGTTACAGCTGCGTGAGCTAGCATATATATTTATATTTCCAGTAGTTTCATGATTTTATTGATAAAAAAATGTATTTCTTAGCCTAAGAATAATAAAACAGTAAAAAATAGTAAACAGTATTGCACCACGTAAAATACGATACCGGTATCAGTGTTTCGGAAAACGCAAAGGCTCTCACCTACGTGACTTAGTGAATATTAAATTTTTCATTATTTTATTGATAAAACAAGTATTTCCTAGCTTAAGAATAATAAAACAGTAAAAAATAATAAAAAACATAAAGTACTAACAGTATTTCACCATGTAAAATACGATACCGCTATCAACGTTTCGGAAAACGAAAAGGCTCTCACCTACGTGAGATAGTTCATGGAATGCTATTGGCTGAAAGGGCGGGAAACGACGAATCACAGAATTTTTTTTCAATATTTTCTGTATCATGGGGTCTGATTGGCTTTTTCATTGCAGTTTGCTTTTCCCTCCAATTTCCAATGTGCCGCCTCACTCGCTCAGTCTAACTCACGTGTGCGCCATTCTCGTTGTGCTTATTAATACGTTTTGCTTGTGATTGTGTTTTCACGCGTAATTTAACCTTTGCAATGCCTCCCAAACGTCCTTCACCTTCTAAGGCTCCTGGTAGTCAGCCTAAGCGGCAAAGGAAAATGTTAACCATTGTAGAAAAAGTGAAACTCTTCGATATGTTGAAGGAAGGAAAAAGGTTTGTGGATGTCGGCCGTTATTTTGGCCTCAATAAATCTACTGTGCGCTACATCAAAAAGGACGAGGCAAAGATCAGGAAAACAGCGAGCATTTCTTTTGATAAATCGGCGAAGAGGGTCGTAACACCCCGCAATAAGGCAGTAGTGCGGATGGAAGCTGCTTTGGCCCTGTGGATTGCTGATTGCAGAAAGAAAAACATCAGCTTACACACCAATATCATACAAACAAAAGCAAAGAAGCTGTACGAGACATTCGCTGCAAATGAACCCGATGACAACAGTGGCGACCGTGGAGAGGAGGAGAGAGAAGATATCAACGACCCACAACCAGGACACTCCAGCAATTCTCCATCGAGGATACAACCGTTCGTTGCTAGCAATGGATGGTTCTTCAAATTTCAAAAACGCTATGGCCCAAAAAGCGTTTCAGTTTATGGCGAGGCTGCCTCTGTAGATACAGCTGCCGCAGAAAATTACGTCAAGAATAACTTCAAGAAAATTATCGCCGAAGAAGAATATGTTCCTGAGCAAGTCTTCAACATGGATGAGACTGGCTTATTTTGGAAGAGAATGCCATCTCGCACTTTTCTCTTCAAGGAAGAAGCTAAAGCCCCGGGATTTAAAGCACACAAAGATCGCGTTACCCTCATCATGTGCGGGACTGCTGCGGGCTTCATGTTAATGCCCGGGCTTATCTACAAGTCAAAGAACCCTAGGGCTTTGAGGGACTGGTTTCACAAATGCTTTATCCCTCAGGTAAAACTTTATCTTATGGAAAAAGGCCTTGAATTTAGTCCTTCTTTTGATGGATAATGCTGGTGGCCACGCAACCAATCTCCAATATGACGGTGTTCAAGTTGAGTTCCTGCCACCGAATACGACGTCACTGATTCAGCCTATGGATCAAGGCATTATTCGTGCGTTCAAGGCCCTCTACACACGAAATGCCCTGGCGAACCTAGTTGAATCCACGGATTCGGACAAAGACTTCTCATTGAAGACTTACTGGCGTAATTACACGATTGCCACATGCCTAAAAAATATTCAGAAAGCAATCAAAGAGATGAAGTCTGCCACAATCAATGCCAGCTGGAAGAAATTGTGGCCCGAAGTCATCCACGACTACAAGGGATTTGCTCCTGACGAAGTGCAGAAGGCAGCAGTTGCGAAAACTGTGAAGTTGACTGCATTGCTAGGAGGAGAAGGCTTTAAAGATATGACTCCTGAAGATGTGAATGAACTGATTGACTGCCACTCGCAGCCTTTGACTGATGAAGACTTGGATGAAATGACGATATTAGCGAGCGAAGAAGAGGAAGAACTTGAGGAATCGCACGAACCAATTGAAGATCCTGGCCTTACACTCGAACGTTTGGCAGCCATTTATGAATATGTGAAAGCAGTCCAACAACTCTCGCAGGAATATGACGATAATATGGTTCGTTTGGTGACCTTTTGTAATTTTCTCGACAATGCCATGATTCCTTACCATACCATCTTCCAACAAATGAAGAAACAGCGACAGCAACTCCCCATTACCATGTTCTTCTCCCCCAAAAAGCAGCCGTAAAGCTTTTATTGGCTGCGAAATAATTTCCTCCGGGGTCGGGAATGATGATCATCACCTCATTCACTGTAAGTCTACCTATCACATACATATGTATGTCACGTCATCATCACCTCATTCACCGTAATTTTATCTATCACTTTCATAAAAATTTACGTTGCTTGCTGTTATTTATAATGTAAAGGGTGTTGTTTTAACAGTGCAGGGAGGGTTTATACAGTACGTAAACGTAAAAATAATTGTAAAATTCCTATGTATGTCACGTCATCATCACCTCATTCACCGTAATTTTATCTATCACTTTCATAAAAATTTACGTTGCCTGCTGTTATTTATAATGTAAAGGGTGTTTTTTTTAACAGTGCATGGAGGGTGGTCACCGAACAAACCATATTATCATCATGTTCGTGTGAGAGTTGTTGGAGTGCTGTCACGTGTTCATACAGGGCTGCCAGACGTTCGAGTGTAAGGCCAGCTTCTTCAATTTCCTCATGGCTCAGTTACAAAGTGAATTGAATGTACAGTACATAGGAAAACTCTTGATCATTATGAAAAATATTGAAGTGGAGAGGCCAAGTATCCTATCAGTGATGTTTTGAAATACAATAGTACTTTTTACTTTGTACAAACTGGTCTCAATTCAGGTCAGTCTGCAGAAACCAATTGTGTTCCTTCTCCTTCTATGATGGAGGTGGATGGCATTGAAAACTGTGAAAATGACACTAGTGCTCCCCCAGTAGAGGAAATCTCTTTCAAACCACATGTTAAAGAAGATATGCAGAAGCCGCTTGACTTAAAGAGGAGTCTGTTGAGGCAAAGGAAACGATACTGATGCTTCCCTAGTAGAGGAAATCTTGTAAATCACACGTTAAAGAAGATTTGCAGAAGCCGCTTGAAAGTAAAGAGTCTGTTAAGGCAAAGAAAATGATACTGATGCTCCCCCAGTAGAGGAAATCTCTTGTAAATCACACGTTAAAGAAGATCTGCAAGAGCCGCTTGAAATTAAGGAGGGGCCTTTTGAGGCATAGGAGACTGTTATCGAAAGAACCCAACCCCTGAAGCATAACATATTAATAAGCATAACGCGAATTGCGCACATGTCAGTTAGACTGAACGAGTGAGGCGAGACAATGGAAGATGGTGGGAGAACCAAACTTCAATCAAAACGCCAATAGGACCCCATGATACAGAACATACAGAAAAACAATTCTGTGATTCGTCGTCGTCCCACCCTTTCAGCCAATAGCATTTCATGAACTATCTCACGTAGGTGCGAGCCTTTTCGTTTTCCAAGACGCTAATACAGTGTACGCTATTGTGCAGTATTTCACATTGTGCAATACTGTGAGTGTATATGTTTAAATTTGTTTTTTACTATTTTTTACTGTTTTATTACTCTTAGGCTAGGAAATACCTATTTTATCAATAAAATAATTAAAATTTCAATATGTACTAGCTCACGTAGGTTCGACCCTTTTCGTTTTCCAAAACGCTGATACCGGTATCTTATTTTACATGGTGTAATACTGTGATTATTTATGTTTTTTACTGTTTTATTACTCTTAGGCTAAGAAATACATATTTTATATCAATAAAATAATGAAGCTACTGGAAATTTTAATATATGCTAGCTCACGCAGGTGTGACCCTTTGGGTTTTCCGAAACGCTGATACCGGTATCGTACTTTCTATGGTGCAGAGTTACATGTTCAAATTTGTTTTTTTTTTTACTATTTCTTACTGTTTTATTATTCTTAGGCTTGGAAATACATTTATGTATCAATAAAATTATGAAAATTTTTGTTTTCAATAAAATAATGAAAATACTGCAAATGTTTATTTTTTTTTTTATATATATATATTTTCGCATATACCCACACAAAAAAAACTCTGCAAAAAAAAAACGTGATGCACTGAATCCGCGATAGGTGAACTGTGATATAGCGAGGGATTACTGTATATATATATATATATATATATATATATATATATATATATATATATATATATATATATATATATATATATATATATATATATATATATATATATATATATATATATATATATATATATTACATCTTACACAAAATAATTACACGTTTTTGGCAATATGAGACCTTAGAATATATAAAAATAATATCAGAACATTTTCAAAACTAAAGTAGAACTAGTATGAAACAAGCAGCTTGAATTTTGCATGAACAGATGAAGAATTGTTTGCAAATGAATGCCTCAGGTATTTTATTAGGTAACATATACAGTTTGTAAAATTGTTGATAAAGGTATCTACACAAGTGAATATGCTTTATTGTGATGCATGTAATAAATGCATGGAAATTTAGTAAGTCAATTCATTGCTACGTTTTACATTTATTTATATTAATTAGTGTACTGCTGCTCATTATCTTCTTACATATATTTTAGTATGCAATATGTACAGTTTATTAGTTACAGTGTATGCATAAGTAACTAGAGAATATGTTTTATTATAATGCATGTATTTTTCAGGTAGAGGTTTAGTAACCTATTCTTTTGTATATTTTACATATCTTTAACATTAATTATTGTTTTGTATTTATATTCATCTTGCTTTTATAATCCATTTGAATAGTAGCTTGTACAATTTACCCTAAAATATGAATTGAAGTACTTGACCTCATATGTAAGGTTGGGAATAGATTACACTGTACTGTATATGCAAAGTATAGACACATATATAAAAGGGTCCATACTTTACACACATTTTGATGTATCCCACTAGTAGTAGAACAGATAAATCATGTAAGCTGTGGGACGAGTTTATATATATATATATATATATATATATATATATATATATATATATATATATATATATATATATATATATATATATATATATATATATATATATATATATATATATATATATATATATATATATATAATAATTATTTATTAATTATTTTTTGGCCTTTGTCATAACGACAAAACGATGTAACTCGGAATTACTTTATACAAGGACGTACTGTGTATATATATATATATATATATATATATATATATATATATATATATATATATATATATATATATATATATATATATATACTATATATATATATATATATATACCTAGTTCTCAGAATAAAGCCTAGATAGGTTCTCAGAAGTGTCGGGTATATGGAGAATCGCGTGAAAAAACGAGTCATTTTCCATAGGAAACAATAATAAAGGGCATAGATACGTTCCAAACCTTACATAGACACACCATGCCAAAGATATAAGATAAGTAAAAAACATATTTTGTTGCTACATAGCAAAGAAGAAAGCTCTGTATCTATTTTTAAGAGTATAAAAAAGATATCCATATTCACTTTACAGCTAGAAATTGCCATACATTACTGTACTGTACTCTATTATGCAGTGGGCAACAGTCATACACTATACTGGGACATGCATGGTGGCCGTGAGCAAGTAACTTATGTGGTAGAAGAGGAGGAGGATGCAGGAGAACGAACCTCTATCTGCAAATGTAAACAAAGATAAAATAAAAATTATAAATAACCAAAGCAAGACTAAAAAACAAAAAAAAAATTAATTATGCAATGCCTAAATCTACCATATAACAGATTAAAAAAACTTAATCTACATTCTCTAGAGAGGTGTAGAGTTAGGGGTGATATGATTGAGGTGTATAAATGGTTTAAAGGGATTAACAAGGGTGATAATTAATAAAGTTTTAAAAATTCATGATCAAACCAGAACTCGTAGTGGGTAATGGGTTTAAGCTTGATAAATTTAGGTTCAGAAGGGAAATTGGTGAAAATTGGCTTGGTAATACCGTAGCGTATTCCTAGTAGGATAATAAATGCCAACACCTTCAAATGTAGATTAGATAGACATATGACAGAGGTAGGGTGGGTGTATATATAATGTATAATGATGATCTTTTCTTATCGTAATCCTCTTTGTACTCGTGGAAGAAGCGTCCGCGGGCGCTTATTTACTATATTAATTTTTTTCTTCTTCGAATTTTTTACCATTATTTTTGGGGGGCGTTATTGCAATTTCGCGGATAAAAAAATCGCGCATAAAATGAACAAGGTGTATATATATATATATATATATATATATATATATATATATATATATATATATATATATATATATATATATATATATATATATATATATATATATATATATTCACAGTAGGTCCTCGTATAGCGTCATTCCGAGTTACATCGTTTTGCCATTATGACAAAGGCCAAAATATAATCAATAAAAATAATAAATTAATTTTTCGACCTACCTGGCTAGTGCGGTACTTCCAAACGCGCGCCATAATAGTTTGTGAGAGCAGAGGAATGCACAACTAGCAGCACTGCTGTATTCATACTTATCAAGTTAATGGCTTCATGTATTTATTTTTTTTTATATATTTGGTTATATTGAAGGATTATATTGAATATAAAAAAAAACTGTAAATACAATATTATTTGAAATACACATGAATACACAGCTAGCAGCACTGCTGTACTCATATTTATCAAATTAATGACTTTATTTATTTGTTTATATATTTGATTATACTGAAGATTATATTGAATTTAAAAAGAAAAATATCAAACACATAGCTGTAAATACGATTTTTTTGAAATACACATGAATTCAAAGGTAGCTGTTATAATATGTAGAACCGTTACAAAGGCATCCTATAAAGCTGTAGGCTGACAAGTTATCTGTTAAAAAATGTACACTGACCTGGAGTCATTAAAGTAATGTTCACATTATTTTATTGACTCCAAGTAAGTGTACATTTTTTAACAGACAACTCATCAGCCTACAACTTTATAGAATGCCTTTGTAACGGCTCCACATATTATAACACTAGCAAACACAGCAGTTCTGTATTTGTTGGTTACATTGAAATATTTTATTGAATGTAATAAGGAAAAATACAAAACACATAGCTGTAAATATGATTTTATTTAAACTTGAATGCACAGCTAGCAGCACAGCTGTATTTGTAATTATCAAGTTAATTCTTCTTCTTCTTCGTCTACATCTTTTCCCACGTTTATGTGGGGTCGATGTTTCTGGCCAGTTTTCTCCATTTGTTTCTGTCCCATACCTCATCACCCAACAAACCTTTAGACCTCAGGTCATCATTGATGCAATCCATCCACCTATGCTTAATGGCTTTAATTATTTATATTATTATATACAGTTGGTTATATTGAAAAATTATATTGAATTTAAAAAGAAAATATACCAAACTCATAGCTGTAAATACGATTTTATTTACACTCGAATACACAGCTAGCAGCACAGCTGTATTCGTATTTATCATGTTAATGGCTTTATTTAATTTTTTATATGCAGTTGGTTATATTGAAAAATTATATTTAATTTAAAGAGAAAAATACCAAACACATAGCTGTAAATACGATTTTATTCGAAATAGTTTGTTGATCGTAGTGTAAGAAATAGGCATCACGTGACATTAGGCGAGAGAGGAGAAGCACATCAGTTTGTTCCCGTCCGCCACACTGTGTCTATTGCTTTCATCTGCTCTCTCGTTGTGTTCGCTCATTATTGACTTTACTATGCCTCCCAAGCGTGTTAGTGATAGTTCTAATGGCAGTGCCACCAAGAAAAGAAAAGCCATCACCATGGAAATTAAAAGTGAAGTGGCAAACTGTGCTGACAAGGGAGAATCTTCAACGAATATTGGCCGCAATCTCGGATTAGCCCTTGTAACAACAGCCACGATCATCAAAGACAAAAATTGCATCTGTGACCAAGTCTCTCTCTCCCTATGCGAGCAAACCACATGAGTGCAGTAAAAGTAAGCAATTCCTACAGTTTTGTTGTAATGTAATATTTTTATGTTTATAAGGATGTTTTATTATCTTACAATGAGAACTTATTTTGTCATAGTGTAATATTTTTATGTTTATAGGTGTGTTTTATTTTACAATGAGAACTTATTTTGTTGTAGAAAATATTTTTTATGTTTATAAGAATGTTTCATAATATAACAATGAGAACCTATAATACAGTATGTACAGTAGTTTTTTTATATAGATTATGTATTGAATGTTCTTTTGCCTCTCCAGACTCACCTGCCCCAGTCTCCTCAGTACCTGTCTCTCCAATATTTGTCTTACAATGAGAAAACTTTATTTCTATGGATTAATGTTAATTTTAAAGGTAGGCAATACTATTAGGATTAGTTTTGGTATTGTTTTATCATAGATTACGAACACTGAGTTTTTTCCTATGTTTAAATTGATTTATTTTTAACATAGGTTGGGGGACCTAGGTTCGAATTTAAGTGACTTCCAAATTACATCGAAATCCACTTTAAGTCAGCAGTCAGGAATGGAGCCCTGACGTTGTCTATATATATATATATATATATATATATTATATATATATATATATATATATATATATATATATATATATATATATATATATATATATATATATATATATATATTAATCAAATAAGCACATTACATATGTGAAAACATGAATCATTTTTTACCCCGACCAGGACTTGAACCTAAGACTTAGTAATTATAAGTCCTAGGTTCAAGTCCCGGTCGGGGTAAAAAAATGATTCATATATATATATATATATATATATATATATATATATATATATATATATATATATATATATATATATATATATATATATATATACATATATATATATATATATATATACATATATATACATATTATATATATATATATATATATATATATATACAACGTAATATATATATATATATATATATATATATATATATATATATATATATATATATATATATATATATATATATATATATATATATATATATATATATACATATATATATATATATATATATACATATATATACATATATATATATATATATATATATATATATACAACGTAATATATATATATATATATATATATATATATATATATATATATATATATATATATATATATATATATATATATATATATATATATATATATATATATATATATATATATATATATATATATATATATATATATATATATATATTACGTTGTGTATATATATATATTATATATATATATATATATATATATATATATATATATATATATATATATATATATATATATATATATATATATATATATATATATATATATATATATATATTGTGTTTCAGAAGGCCCTCTTTACTGTGATTTTTATATTTATATGCAGGTAATCGACCAATGACGTTCATCTTGTGAAACTTTTCCTCAGCAGTGGAGAATTGTTTTGAGTCTACTTCTGTAGTTTTCTTCAGCTATCATGCTGACTAGAGTTGATATGCAAAATCGTTGCATGGCTGCACCTTCAGCATTTCAAACATGGAGACAGCCTTTGCTCATACAGAGACAACAGATGAGCAGAGGGATATTTAGTCTGATTCTCTATAAACTGCAAGGGATTTCTTTTCCATCTTGCAATGCTAAGAAAACTTTCTACTCTTTTCATTACTCTTTCCCATACCAATTAAAAAAAAAATCCAGATAGGTTGTGAAAAAGTAAAAGACTTTCATGGGATATTCCAGATGAATTAAATGTAGGATAATTACAATTTTGTACTATGTAAAATATATACACACACTAAATACCTGTAAATATCCAATAAAAAAAAAAAGTAACGTACAAGACAGAAAACTGCAGAGTGAGTCCTAAGCTGTTCTCCAATTCCAAAAGTAAAACCAGTATATTTTTGCAGAGTGCATTGCTGTTGAATGACTTCACGCTATTTAAAGATTATTTTAGTATAGTAAGGTATATGCTCCCCATTTACCTAATATTCCACATACGATAATTAAATGAAAAAAGTTGATGTGAAAAAAATTTAGTAATTACCTCTCATCCTGGGTAATGTGAAGTCAGAGGAGATTCAGCCATCCACCATGGCTGAGAAAACATTATTGAAACAGTGCTAGCAACCCCTCTTTTCATCAAGAGAAGCAGAATTAAGCACCTAGAATATAACATGACACGTGGACATGTAAGATGGCATTCTTCCAGTATCATATCTCAAAAGCACTACCAGTGGGTCACTATATGGCAGGTGTAGTAAACTAATAATTGGCTTCTCCGTTTTAATTGATGATTGTACGAAGCATGTGGTAAGGCCACATATTGGCACTACCAAGATGTGATGTTAAAGATACTGCCCTAAAGACTCTAGGAGATAGGAAGGTGCTAGACTAGATCACATGTAACTACAGTGCGCTCACTCAACCAAATTCATTCATGAAAGTTATGACCTATTCTTTTATACATGTTCTCTACACTGATACAATAGCACATCATAAAACACATTGTTGCATAGTTATTTGTATTTCTATAGTTTAAAGAGGAACTGATTGACGTCACTTACATAAAAGAGTCATCCCAATTAATTACACAACGTCTCCTTCTCTCACTTTTCCCATAGCTATATGGGGTTGCGGTTTCTTATTAGCCTCTTCCATTCTCTCTTCTCCAATGCTTCCTCTCCACTGAGGTCCTTCTCTCTCAAGTCGTCCCGTATACAGTCATCCCATCTTCGTGGTCTCCCTCTCCCTCCTTCCACCTGTAGCTCCATCATCTTTCTACCAATCAAATCTTCATCTCTCCTCATACAATGTCCATACCACTGAAGCCTTCTTTCTTGTATATTCTTTCCCACTTGTGTCACCTTCGCTGTCCCTCTTATTCTCTCTTTCCTGATCCTATCCCTCCTCGTCACACCAAACATCCATCTCACCATTCTCATCTCTGCCACTTTCATCTCTCTTTCTTGTGCTTTCTTAACAGGCCACATCTCCGAGCCATATATCATTGCTGGCCTTACCACTGCATGATATATCATGCCTTTCATTCTTGCACTAACCTTTCTATCACATATAAGTCTAGAGCATTTCCTCCAATTTTTCCATCCTACTTGTATCCTCCCATTTATTTCTCTATCCAGTTCACCATCTTGCGACAGATTTGAGTCCAAGTACTTGAAAGCCTCCACCTTCTTTAACCTCTCCTGTGCCAAGTGCACTTGGCTGTCGTCATCTTGTTCTCCCATCTGCATGTATTCTGTTTTGTCCCGGCTTATCTTTAGCCCTCAACTTTCCAACTCATCCCTCCACCTGTTCAACTTCTCCTCCACTTCCTCTCTGGTCTCCGCCACCAAGACTATGTCGTCTGCAAATAACATAGTCCATGGGGCCTCCTCCAGTACGTCCCTCATTATCACATCCATGACCAGATTGACAAGGTATGGACTCAATGCTGACCCCTGATATAGTCCAACTGTCACTGGGAACTTGTCCGTCACCGCGTCTGCTGTCCTCACTTGTGAGTATACATCTCTGTACATATCCTGGAACACCGTCACATACTTTACTGGCACTCCCCTCTCCTGCATGCACCTCCACACTTCCTCCCTTGGTACTCGATTGTAAGCCTTTTCCAATTCAATAAAAAACAGATGTAATCCCTTCCATTTCTCTCTAAACTTCTCCATTAACTGTCTCAACGCAAAGATGGCATCCATTGTACTCCTTCCTAGCCTAAATCTAAACTGAGCTTCCGTTATTTCCGTACATTCTCTCAGTCTTTTGTCCATTACTCTCTCATATATCTTTATAGTATGGCTAATAAGCTTAATCCCTCTATACTTTTCATAGTCCTGGATGTCCCCCTTCTCTTTGTAAATTGGTACCAGGGTACTTTCCATTCATTTGGTATTTTTTCTCTATCAAATGCTTGGCAAATGATCTCATACACGATCTCGACTCCCAGGTTGCCCAGTGCTTTCCAAGCCTCAACAGGTATCTCATCTGGTCCAATAGCTTTCCCGTTCTTCATTCTTCCAATTGCTTCCTTCCCCTCTTGCATCCTAATATCTTCCACCTCCACCTAATTTGGCTGTCCATACTCTATAATTTGCTTTGGGTTTTCTACATTTAGCAATGTCTCAAAATAGCTCTTCCATCTGTTTGATATCCTGCTCTTCACACAAAACTCTTCCCTGTTCATCTTTAATTTGCTTCACATGTACCAAGTCTTTAGTAGCTTTATTCCTCTACTTTACTATACTGAACACTTTCTTTTGTTCATGTTTAGTGTCCAGACCTTCATAAAAATATTGTAGACCTTATATTAGTCGGAAGGCTAAGAAGAAGAGAAAGATGGTGAAAACAAAATGGTGGAAGATAGAGGAGGAGGAAAGTAAATTAGCCTTTAAGGAGGCAGTAAGTCAAAAATGGACAACATATGTGAGAGACAGAGGCCGGGACGACGTTGGAGGAATTGTGAGACACTGGAGAACAAGAGCTGGGGAAAATATCAGGAAAGACAGCACTGCAAGAAAATGCAACGGGAAATGCAGAAGATCAAGAACAGTACAAAGTGGCAAAGAAGAATTCTAAGAGGGCGGTAGCAGTAGCGAAAGCAGGGTCTACAATATTTTTGCATATATATTCTGCAAAAAGTGTGCAAGTATGGGCTCTTACTTCTTTCTAGTATGTCCAGTCATTCTTACTGTCACTTTACCATTTGTTAATAACCAATCACAAATAAAAAAATATGTTGGTAATATAGTTATATAAAAACTCAGAAATATAGCAAAGGTCACTACAAGATTACTTACATTTTAAAAACATCACAATATAATATGCAAAATTTTTCTCCCTTGATATATCTCAATGATCCAAAATATATAGGTTAAAAGATGCCTGAGACCTGATACTTGTTGCTGACTCCGTTTTCTAAACTGGAGTAAAAAAAAAAAAAAAAAACACACACACACACTAAGTATACATCTACCAAACATTTAGACACCCTTCAGTAGCTCTGTAGCTATGGCATCTAGCTTCTGTCTGTAGCCATGGCATATCAGCTTCTGCTGTTCACAAGTTTAACCCTCCAAGGTAGCTGGTACAATAGCTGCTCTCAAGAGTGGAGCAGTATTTCCACTCTAGAAAAGATTAAGAATGCCCATACTACAGCTCATAAAAAAAAAGCACTCATAAAAAAAAAACACTATGTACCCATATACTAACACTATGCTACAATTTGTAATTGTTTTTTCGAACAAGACACATATCCCGTTAAGTAATCAGGGTGGACAAATCTGTAGTAAAAGAACTGTGGTAGGAAACCTTTAGTATACTTTGCTCTTCTCTGTCATTGTTTCATGGCAAATAAAATGCTCGAAGGCAGGAAGCTATACCAGCCCAACACTCCTCTAATCCTTTTAGTTATCTCTAAAAAAAAATGTGTTAATATTTTCGCTCATCACAAGAATTAACAAATAGTAATAGCGAAAATAATCTTTCCCAGATACTTAACTTAATCTATAAATAAACTTACTTTCAGAAAGAACAGAGATAAGTTGTATGAAACTTGCATATACTTTAAAATAAGAATATTTTACAAAAACATCTCCACTTTATAATAAAGAATACTAAATCTTTTTGGCAATTAATTAAATTGATTTCTTAAAGAAAATATAACAAACAATACAGAAATGAAAGATTACAAAGCTACACTTCATTTATATAATGTGATATGTTGCATACTCTAAATATAGCTACTGTATATAGCAATGTCTTCACATGAAGCTCTATTTCAAGGTTGCCCTTCCACACCCGGAATTGAGCTGCATTCTTAACAGACGGAACTAATAGTTCCAGTAACACGTTCACATTGGTAAAGCAATTTATAGGCTGTATGAGTAACATGGGTTGACATCCCAACTTACCAAAGACTTCATAAAACTAAGCTTCCCTTCCACTATCTGTTGCTACCCTAGCAACTGTGTCCAATTCTCTTTCACTTGGCTCTTATACCAGAATGTTGTATAGTTTAGCTCTCCATTAGTATAGAACAACTTCCAGTTTTACATGTTAATTCTAACCTTTGCTCTTAAGTTCGACAGGGGATTTTATTTTCCAGGGGCTAATCTTCAGAAAAGACATCTGAATGAAAAATAAATATACGGAAAGAGAAAACTGCTAATATCCATTCACTCAAAAGTGGAAGTTATTTTACAAATTATCCTATTCCTTTTAATCTACTCATTGTGAACTATTTTGAAACGAAATTTCTGACACATCAAAAAAAGTTGGGAGTTTCACATTTCAGAGTCTTAGGGAAGCCCAAACTTCATCTTTGAGCCACTGTCACATAAATGTAAAGGTACATCTCCTTGAAGAAATTATTAGCATGGATGGATTCATATCTCCAGCTCAGCTGCAAAAACCTGACCGTAGTCCACTGCATACAAAAAAGGAAGCTCAGAAAAACTGTGAGCCAAGGGGTACTTACACTGACCGTACTACTAAGGAGGTAGACACTCATACATTCAGCATACAAAATGTTGACATAGTAAAGACCATAAATGAGGATGGAATATCATCAACACTGTTTTCATTCAAAATAGTCAATATAAAAATTTAATTTCAGGAATTCCTGGAATTAGTTCAAAAACTTTAGGTTGACTTATATGCCACTAAAGAATGTGGTAACAGCAGATATGCTGCAGACTACTGGATATGCTAGTATCTCTTTTATATCCTTCCCCTGATAAGCAACCTTTCATAAGGTTTTGAAGACATCAGTCCTTCAGAGGTCAGTAGTGTCGATAGCCTCTTCAGAGGCAAACAATGAATGGTGTCCAGAATTCTGGAGTTAACAACTTGGAACAATGAACCGGAAATATTTTACAGTAAGAGTATAAGAAAAGGGAGCCAGTCAGGATAATGATCAAGTCAGTCTTAAATTCTTAAAAGGGAGCCAGCCAGGATAATGATCAAGTCAGTCTTAAATTCTTAAAGTTCCTATTCTTGTCAATGAATCTATAAACAGCAGCAATGACTGCTTCTACAGCAGTCATGCTTAAACTTTACTTCATAGCTTCAATATATGCCTCTCTGATCTAGAGTTCATGGAAAACCTTTCACAAATATGAGCAATAAAATTTCCCCCTACTCATCATGGAAGCTTCCTAAGCTATTGCTGCTTTTGAAGTCAAAGCTCTTCACCTCGTAAGTATCGCCCTTTAAAATTTTAGCCAAAGCCATATTCCTCTACTCCCCTGGTCTTAGCCTGCAAAATCAGTTACGGTAATTCAACACCTTATAAAAACGACTTTAAAGAAGGGATGACAGATTCATGGATAATTCCCAGTCTAACCAATTCAATCTAGCCTTTTTGACAACAGAAAACCTCCAAAAGAACTTAGAGCCAAAAACTGCTAAACCACTCCCAAAAGAGAATAATGATAAATCACTCCAAAAAGAGAATAGTTTGCCTACAGGGTACACTATAACACTTTCTTGTTATCTTCATCTCAAAAAAGTTACGTATTTCTTATCCCTACTACAGGTGGGAGTCTGTCATATGCCCAGCCCTAGAACTTATTCTTCAGAATACACTACCCTCGGTTAGTATTACTTTTGATATGATGCCTGGAGACAATGAAAAATGGCACTTAAAGGTAGAAGTCTATTTATCTAAGTCTCCATGCAGCCAGTCAGTGCTCACTCAGCTTATCTCTACTCCCTTATAGAAAGTATAGGATTCACCTCAATGGGAGACAGTCGATAAAGTAACCAATTGAGAGTAGTTTTTCTGGTCTGCAAGGTGGGATGTTGATTTCAATTGCTTTAGAGCCTCTTAAGATCACCAGTGCGAACGTGTGGCTGGATGCTTTACATCCTGAGTTGTTTATATATATATATAATATATATATATATATATATATATATATATATATATATATATATATATATATATATATATATATATATATATATATATATATATATATATATATATATATATTAGTAAAAGATTAAGGCATATATTTGTTTTTAGAAATACATTTATATCACAAACCCATTTAGGTGTTTACATAGTATCACAATTAGCTTATGATCCAATTCTGAAAACTATAAAGAGCTATATATAATGATCAAACTACTCTAATCTCGTACTTGTTACTTAGATGCATAAGTGATCAAAGTAATCAAATACTCTCTTCTCTGTACCTCTGAATCAGTGTTCGAAGTGTTCGATTTGGTGTGAGTGTTAGATGAGTTAATTTTTCGTTTGTCATTGGACTTGTCCTTTTCCCATCTGCAAGCCACGCCTCCAATGCAATACGTTCATATGTGAAGCCATCTATGGAGAAAACTGTGTATTATAATAAAAATTCTTAAGGAAATATTCATGATGACTTTCAGTTCAACTGTACAATCCTCATTTTCAAATAATTTTCCATGAGAATTCCCTTAGCAATAACTGCAAAATGAAGAAATTAATTTCTGTCATGGTAAGTGATATGTGCCAAAGCATTTTTAGTATTACACTGGCCTCTGACATTTTTCATTGCTACAAGACAATCACGACAAAAAGAAGAATAGGTAACAGACAGGATTGGTTTGCTTCTACAAATCTGTATATATGAATATGCAAAGCTGCATTGCAATGTTAAATTTTTTGATTGTAAAATTTTTCTGAATAACTGAACACTGAATTTACAAGGAAAGAATATAGCTGGAACACTATTGGAAAGTCTCAGCGTAGAAGAGTGAAGATAATGTGAGAAGATGAAGAGTGGAAAGATATAATTAAAAAAATAATGTGATGGAAGCCAAGAGAAAAACGGAGAAGTGTTGAAAGTTGAAGATGTCTGAGGACCTGGTAATGAGATTAGTTTTTAGGGAGGAAAAAATGCAAGTTTGCTGACTTTAAATGCAAAAAAATGTTTTTAGGAAGGAAAAAATGCTAGTTTGCTGACTCTAAATGCAAAAAAAGATGATAGATCACAGCTCCGTTTACCGAGAAACACGACAGGTCTCAGTTAGTAAATATATGTACAAACAAGACCTTTCCTAGACAGGAATACCCTTTTTAAGAAGTAGCAACCTTATAACTACAAATGGAAAAGTAGAATAAATGGAATAGCACTGACTACCTATGGTATGGTGAGAAATTAAATGAAAAATAAGTTGCTACTTGTAAGGTATTATGAGCTGTACAGATGTATCACACCATATGGTGGAGATTAAGATAAAAGGAGCTGGGATGATAGGAAGAATAAGGGAGGAAGCAAACACAGTTGAGCTGGCAATGGAGATGGTTTAGTCAAGAATCGAGGGAAGACTACAAGAGGAAGCACAGAAGGTAATGAGACTGCAGTAAAGAAGCTTGAATAGAATTGAAGATGAGAAACGGACAGAATACTGAAAGATTTTCAGTCTGTAGATGGATGCTGTCATGGAAGGTGTTGAAGAAACAATACTGTGCTGAGAAGCTAGGTTAAGGGACTGGGTAAATAAAATCTCACTGGCTTAATGGAGTAAAGCTTGGTCTGCTACATGATAGGATACAAGTTCGAGACCAATCTATTCCATGGCAAAATAGTCAATTCAGCAGGCAACATGAATTAGGTAGGGCATTTGTGGAGCTACTGAAGATCATGTGTGCAAACAGGTGTGCATAGTCTTCTCCTGAAGCCCTGCACCTTAAATTAAAAATTACTTAAAAGTGTACAAATTTCTATTTACATTTCTTTTACAGTAATTAGCCTATTTTGTTCCTACAAAATTTACAAATCACTGTTATATTCCAATAAAGTATTCATTAATTACTCTTGACCTACATCACATACTATATCATATTTACTCTCTGATGCATTCCACTCTTTATCTACCTACCTGTGTGTGTGACAGAGTGCTTTGCTCAAAGTCACCAGAGGCTGTAGTCTTGTCTTACTAAAAAATAATCTCACTCCTTGCATTTTGCAGATTATGATTATTTGCACTTTATATTTCAGTAGATCACTAATTTTAAATATATCTTGTTTAATATTCTTGTATATGTAGAAAGCATGATTCCAATATATCATCTCCCTCCTATTTCTGTTTTCTTCTCTTTCTTTTTTCTCATGAACGAGGCCATAATTCTAGTGAGTCTGTTAAATACATTGTTTATGCAATTTTCTTATTATAAAATTGCTTTTGCTGATAAATTTTGTTATTATAAAAATAGCTTTTGCTGATAATTTTGTTATAAATTTGACCCTGCTGATATGTCATTAGCCTGTCTAGATACATTTCAGTAGCTTCTTTACTATGTGAATATTTAAAATTCCATTTCCTGCAACGTAAAGAACATTCTGGAGATTGTTCGCCAGTAACCTATTTTGCCCATAAATATTTCTCATTTCTTTTGTTTGCTTCCACTTGTTGCACCTTAAATACTGTCTCTCCCTTGCATTTCTGCCATAACTGCCTACCAGGGACCACCACTACAGCAGGTCCTCGAATTTTATATGAATGAATTACTGCTCTGAATATACATCCTACAGGCGGGCTGAATGATGTCACCAAGAGGGGCGCTTGATCACTCTCATTTGGCGGCCAAACATTCCAGAGGCAAGATCTCGCCTCAGCAATCATGCTTACTTCTAACTTTTTTACGTGGCATCTTCAACAGGAATTCATCTGGCACAAACAAGGTGAGAGATAGTGTATGGTAAAGGTCGTTGGTCAAGCAAATTGGGAATTCAAGAAACTGGTTAAATTCATTACTGGTCAAATTCTAATAGATTTTTCTGTTCCATTCCCATACAAACGCACTTTTGTAGATTACCTAACTGGAATCTCCTTTGTCAAATTTAATTCCTTCACCTGGAAATTACCGCCGATATACAATGATAAGAAATTTCTTTCATTGCGGGTGCCAAAATTTTGCCCTCAAAAGATTGCTCTTTACCACATAAAAATTTATCCCTTTTCCTAACGAATTCTAATTTCATTTCACCCCTTTCTATCACTGTAAATAAAGTGTTTTATGTCAGTACTCATAAATAGTGTTTTGTCACTATAAATGCAAATTATTAATAATTTAACTAAAGTGTTTTACGCTACAAAATGCAAATAATTAATAAGTAATTTTGCCCTGTTGGCATTGCAAATGTTTCTTGTTAACCACAATTTAATGAATACATACTGTATTTATCTTGCTGATTCTTCATTTATTTGGAATAAAGTGTTTTGAGTTATCAGTTGCAAATACTTCAAAAGGTGGTTTTGCCCCTTTGGCACTACATGCTGATTCTTTATTTAGTGGGAATAGAGTGTTTTGAGTTATAAGTTGCAAATACTGTACTTCAAAAGGTGGTTTTGCCCTTTTTGCACTGCAAATATTTCTTGCTAAACAAAATTGAATGAATACATATTTATCTCGTAGATTCTTCCTTTATTGAAAATAAAGTGTTTTACCATATAAATTGCAAATAATTTTGCCCTATTGGCATTTCAAACAGTTATTGTTACCCACAATTTAAAGAATACATACTGTATTTGTCTCTCTTATTCTTCATTTATTGTGAATAAACTGTTTTCCCCTAATGCCGGCAAATAATTAATGATTTTGTATGCTCTTATAATAGTGTAAATATTTCTGGTTACCTGTGACTAACCAATATATTTTCATCCAGAAGAATACTGAAAACTCATTATTTGTGTGCTTGTGCCTACAGTTTTCCCATAATTAATGGTGTGTCGTTTCTGTTTCTGCAATTGCAGGGTCCTCCATTCTACTCTGCCTGGGTGACAGAGGAGATCGTCAAATCGGGCCAAAGTCATGGCAGCTGTCTGTGGTTCCGGGAATTGAAATCGTGTTCACCACCATCGGGATTCGAGGCAGTATTCCATAAATTTTAAATTTGTTCCAGTGTTCCAAAATGTAATTCTTTTTTAATGTGTTATTGCATTTCCAAAATTAAAATAAAGCTGAATTCTGAGTTTCATTTAACCAAGTAGTGGTAGTACGGGTGGGGTGTGAAATTAATAAGTGTCCTGTCTGTTTGTGAGCTCTTCACCAAGTTCAGTACCTTGAGTGCCCTTAGTAAAACAAACACTAAACAACAACCTCCCACACTGTGATAAACTGTAAGAAATACTTTGGGCCAGTTGGATATGTGCTACACTTTAATAGATACTTATTACCAATTGAATAGGAAACCCACCAGCACAAAGGACGGGGTCATCTATGAGCTCTTGTGTGATTGGACAGAGGAACTCCTTGGGTGGCATATTGGGAGCCTGTTGCTTCACATTCTGGGAACCACCTCCTGACTTCTGAATTAACCTAAGAATTTTGTTTCTGTGACCAAGAGCATCTGAAAAGTTTAAACACTTGAGAGCTTAAATGGAAGTATATTTGTTTTAATGCTGACCTCTTTTACAGGAGGTGAGGTAATATCAAACAATTTTATGAAATCAATCTCAGAGACCGTAAATTATTTTGGAGAACTGACTTTAAAAGACCTAAATAGGTAACAACCTACAAATATAAATAATGCTTTTGCATATCAGTTAATATTTGACCAATAATTACGTAAATATTCATTCATATACAGGGAGTCCTCATATAATGTTAGGGTTCCGTTCCTGACAGGCGACTTAAGTTGAAAATCGATGTAAGTCGGAATTCACTTATATTCGAATCTGGGTCCCCTTAATTTTTTTTTTTTTAAGGGGACCCTATCTTCCTAATGGTTCTTAAAAAACTACTAAAACTAGTCTTAATACTATTCCTAAACTTTAAAATTAACATAATATAGAGGTACTATTCAGTATAATGTACATGTACTGTACAGTTTAATAAAACAACACATTAACATAAAAATATCTGTACTATCTTACACTTCAATACCTGTACTGTGTTACTGTATAGTACAAAACTGTAAATAGCACCTGTACAGTATACTGTACTCAGATGGTGTGCTTACATAGGGAGGGAGAGACTTGCTTATCAGGAGAAAGCTTGCTATGTCAGCTGCTGACGAGAAAGGGGCAGGCAGGTGAGTCTGGAAAGGCAAAAGAACAATCAATATAAAACACACTTTTAAACATAAAAAATTGTACACTAGTATCTCATTTTTTATCAAGTTAATGGCTTTATTTATTTATTTTTATATATACAATGGATATTAAAAAAATATATTGAATTTAAAAAGAAAAAATACAGATCTATAGGTGTTCTTTTTAACCCATTCTCCTTTTTTAAATATTGGTACCACATCTGCCAATTTCCACTCCTTGGTTACCAATCCTAACTTTATTAAATTATAGAATTGTGCAGTTAGTGGACAACTAAGCTCTGCCTTGCACTTCTTTAATACTCTAGTATAAATTTCATCAGGTCCTGGAGATTTATGACTTTAATTTATCTATTTCTTTTATTACATCCTCCCTCGTAATATTTATTGTACTAAGTATATTATAGGGATAGTCTGTATATATGTACTACCTCTGGAATATATTCCAAGTTTTCATTGGTAAATACAGATAAAAAATATTCATTTACACATGTACACATCTCTTTATCATCATCTGTGATATGACCGTTGGCTATGCCAAGTGGTCCAACTTTTAACCCCTAGAGGACCAGGAAGGAAGGGTAAGGGAAACTAGACAAAAACAAATCTATGAATATAAAAATATGGAAAATAAATGGATTTTTTTTTTCTAAGCAGCAGCAGCCTTTGTCGTAAAATCGAAATGACATGACTCGAAACGACGTTATATGAGGACTCCCTGTATGCCATATTAAAAAAAAAGGGCTAAGAAAGAATAGTGCTTTTGCAAGACAATCGCATGGAAACGTGGTTAATTAATGAATAAACTAATTGCAGCACATAAATAAATAAGGATAAAACTACTAGAGAAGACTGATGTATGTCAATGATTATGACTAAATATTCAAAACACACTACCAATGAAGGATCATACGTAAAACCCAACAATTTGCTTACGTGCATTTATAACTTGAGAATAAATAAAATTCTGTAAGACGAGTACAATGCAAGGAAATGAATGTTCATATTTCAAATATACTTACCTACACCTAGTTTTTGTTCTAGTATATCATCGGTTACAGTAAGCAACTCTCTTCCATCTATGTGCTGGGAGCGAAAATTGTGTGAATATTCAGCTAGTCCTTGCTCTGCCAACCAACCACAGACATCTTCACAACTCCAGTCAATGACCTGCAAAAGTAAGGTATAAACTCCAAATTAGTTTACTTTAAATACGAAAAGTTACGACACACTTCTATCTTTCAATGAAAAGACGATTTGTCGTATTGACGCCTTTATTTATCAAGCCAAAATCTACAGCATGCGAGGTGGTGACAGATAAGCCTCTCTTCTTCATACTTAATTTATTCAAAAGTTACATGGTTCCTCTATTTCCTCAAAGCTCCCATTCCTATAGTCCCTGCAAATCACACAGTTCCTCGCTAGCACAATCAACAATTCCCCGCCCCCTTCGGGGGAGGTTTCTAACAAGAACGTGAGTTCTGCCCCTGGCAAGGTCAGACCCCTGGGTGGGTTTTCGAGTGCGCACTCTGCCCTCTGGCAGCTATTGGCATACGACACTCCCCACCACCACTCTGAAATATGTGATATTTTGGACTAAGTATTACTTCTTTCATGAGAGCCTTATAATTTTTTAACTATCATTATTTTACAAAATAAAACAGGGCAGAACTATCTAATGAACTAAGTTATGAAACTATTACAATCTCATGTAGTTATCTAAGCAGATTACAGGAATATCAAAATTACTATGCAAAAACCTGACAAAAGAAAAATATGTTCCGTACAATATGCATTCTAATTAAAGGCAAAAAATCAAAATTAAGTATTCACAATTGCAATATATAGCTAGTAAGCATTGACAAAATTCTTTAAGGACAAAGCTAATTAAGCTATTACCTAGCTCAAATAATATACAATACATTCGGATATGATATATGCAATTACAGTAATCCCTCGCTATATCGCGGTTCACCTATCGCGTATTTTTTTTTTTTAGATTATTGTGCCACCAGGATGGGCCAAAAGATGATAAAATAAAACAGCCTTTATCAGGCTGTAATGAAAAACAGAGATGGGGAGTGTAATGACCTGTCAGATGTGAAGGGATTATAAAAGATGTGTAATGAATATCCAGTTCTCTGCTGGATTTTAATATACCTCTGCATTACTTTAATGATGTCAATTCCAATTTTAGATATTATTATTATTATTATAATTATTATTATTATTATTATTATTATCATTATTATTATTATTATTATTGGCGACAATAATTTTCCTTTGATGATGTCTGTGGAGATTATTATCATTATTATTATTATTATTATTATTATTATTATTATTATTGTTATTATTATTATTATTATTATTATTATTATTATTATTGTTAAGGGCTCATCATTATAAGTCTGTTGGTTTATTTACTTTAATAACTGTGTACAGTGCCCCTCCCTAGTTGGCTGGGACAATTAGATTGTGGGAGGTTGAGTAGAATAGAATGTTGGAGAGAGAGAGAGAGAGAGAGAGAGAGAGAGAGAGAGAGAGAGAGAGAGAGAGAGAGACGAGAGAGAGAGAGAGAGAGAGAGAGAGAGAGAGAGAGAGAGAGAGAGAGAGAGAGAGAGAGAGAGAGAGAGAGAGAGAGAGAGAGAGAGACATCTTTAATTAACTCTTGTTCATTCAACCAAAACTACATAATTTATTGTAAAAACAATGGTTTAATTACAAATTCGTAATAATAATAATAATAATAATAATAATAATAATAATAATAATAATAATAATAATAATAATAAAAATAATAATCTCCACAATCATCATCAAAGGAAAATTATTGTTGCCAATAATAATAATAATAATAATAATAATAATAATAATAATAATAATAATGCTAATAATAATATATAATAATAATAATAATAATAATAATAATAATATTAATAATAATAATAATAATAATAATAATAATAATAATAATAATAATAATAATAATAAGATTTAAGGAGAATTTTTGGAATAGACATCATGAAAGTAATGCAGAGGTATATTAAAACCCAGCAGAGAATTGGATATTCATTGCACATCTTTTATGCTCTCTTCACATCTGACAGGTCATTACACTCTCCATCTCTGTTTCTCTTTGCAGCCTGATAAAGGCTGTTTTATTTTATCATTTTTTCGGCCCGTCCTGGTATCACAATCATAAAAAAAAATTTTAAAAAATAATTTTTTATTTTATTTTTTATTTTTTAGGTGTTCCTACTTTGCAGAAATTCACCTATCGCGGCCAGTCCTGGAACCAAACCCCCGTGATAAACGAGGGGTTACTGTACTTACTAAAACAAAACATTTGTCATGGTGTGAAAAGAGTTAAAAATATTCACAATTACAATATGTAACTACTATTCAATGACAAAATTATATAAGAGAAAAACTAAATGAACAAAATTACGTTACTTAAATAATATAAAATACAGCCGAGTATGATTTTTGTAAATTGTAATATTTAACACACATTATAGTGAGAAAAAAAATTTTATTCAATCACGCACAATTGTTAAATGACACTTATTCTAATAAACTTAAATCTAGGGGAGGCTTTGAGGTGACCTTACAGCTAATTTAAAAAAAAAAAAATTTAAATATTTTTTTCTTTTGCGTCCACTAAATGTTGGCAAAGATGGTGGGGACTTTTTTCCCATCTTTATCAGTTCAAATACGTAGTTGTAAAGACTTTATTTCCCTTTGTGAATATTTCTAACTTTTTAATTATTTAACTTTCATAACTAAAGGCATTCTCACTTCCCTTTTCTCATTGTTAATTTAAAAATATTCTATTATAGGGATTTTCAATTCCCTTTTTTCATTGTCACTGAATTTACTATATGTATGGGGATTTTTTCTTTCCCCCTTTCTCATTTTTAATTTTGGGGGATTTTCATTTCCCCAGCTCCACCCCATCCATTATTGCTAGGTC